>ATSW01007025.1:0-12455 GCA_000444245.1 Botryllus schlosseri
AATTCATTAGGGTCGAGTAATGCGTAAATGACGATTAAACAATTGCCTCGCTTTGACGAACTTACGCGTATGATAAGCTTACCAACGTGTCCGGAAGTGCTGTCAATTAGCGAGTCCCTGATCTCTCACGAACAATTAAATACGGGAGCTTTCTCAACGCATATTACGCGCATATCAACTCTTGTTACTTGGCGACGATTTGCACACGTCAAAATGTCCGAGTTGTTACGGAGTCTGTTCTATAATGGCACCGATTTCAGGTGGTTCAATTTCAAACCTTCCTCATCTTTTATAACTCAAACACGGACACACATCTTCCGATGGCTATGTTCAAGTATTAGCGAAAGCAATTACGTATGTCCGACCGCACATGTTTGCGGTCGATTGCGGACATTCGATGTCATTCAGTTTAGCGATGTCACTCTTTAATCACAATCGCAAATCCGCATACAATGCATCGAGAGATAGGAGCCAAAAGCATGCTAGGCCGGAAACGCGATCGTTAGGCTAGCGATGATATTTTTCGTATCAGGCATATTGCAGATGCGATTGTTGTGTAGGCTCACGATGATAATATGGCGCGCGCCAGACAAAGCAGATGCGATTGTGCAGGCCATCGATGGTATAGTTCGCACCGGGCCTATTGCAGATGCGATTCTTCAAGTCAGCGCATCTAGGCTTGTTGGAGACGTGATAAATCAGGCTAGCAACGATTGCCGATCGCGCACCGGCGTGGTAATCAATGACTTAATTTCGCAATAATCTCAGCGAGATCGAGTCTCGTTTGCACAGCCAAATCACGCTAGTTATGACACACGCTTGTCGCCAATTGGCCGTGGCCGTGTGCAATCCTGACCTGGCTGTGTTGAACGAATTTCGCAAAAAATGTTCGCGTAGATTGAAGATTGCCGTTTGAATGCAGTTATCTTCAGATAACCTGTTGCTATTTCTTTGCTCTTTGCTCACATTAAACCGTCAAATTGTAGATCAGAGTTGTGTTGCCGTGTATCGGTAAATGCGTGAGATTAAGCATCCAATTGTTGAAGCATATACCTAATAGAGTTCTAGATTTGATATTAGATCGCGGACCACCCGACAATTATGAATTACGCGTCGCCAGTGAGGTGAATACTGCAATACATCCGATATTATTAGGATTGATTACACGCGTTCAGAAAAGCGACGAGCCGAGTATAGTGCCCTACTACTCAACTACAGCTACACTGTGAACGCATCATGTGAGATACTACCTTGTCTCCCTTGCACGCACGAGAAAAAAAGCCCTTGCATGTACTGTACACACGAGAGAAGACGCGAGAAAAAGGCCATCAAATGTATCGGTCATATCATTGTGCAAGAGTGTGCTACAAATTAGCTCGTGCTACCGACCGACAAAATATTGAAATAAATCGAGGGGGGCTCCGCGTAATGGGAAGGGGTTTCGCGGTTCAAAAAGCGGTGGTTTCGACCCCCGAACCCCCCCTGGCTACGCGCCTGTAGCCTACTAAGGTAATTTGTGAAAAATTGTGTTGCTGTCAGGCGCGTAGCCAGGTAAGGGGTTTTGGGTGTCACATACCCCTCCCTCCCTTTTGAAATCCCCATTCTATCTCAGTTCAGTTGCAAATCAGTAATTCGTATTAGCAGTGTTGCGTGCTGCCAATTGACGAGAAGTGCGTTGCCAATTACCGAAAATCGATAGTGCACAACGACACATGATCTCTATGATTGTTTTTATTTTGACGCGAAACTCGGTCATTTGATTGCTGTGCGTGCTTTCAATTGTCGCTGGCCTGATTTATCTCGTAGAACAGGCCCGGTGCGTAGATATAATAGCCGGCCTGAACAGTCCCATCTCCAATAGGCCTGGTGCACACAGCCGTTATTGAATTCCGCTAATATTAAAACATAACAATCAAAAGATGTATGTTGAGATATAAAAAGAAAATAAAGTTCTGATGCGCTTGAAATCGGTGCCATTACAGAACAGATTCCACAACAGACTTGGAGATTTTGATTGCGAAAATCATCGCCAAGGTTTCATTTTATGCAATACGTATTTAATTGTTCAAGAGAGAGCAGGGACTCGCTAATTGACGGCACTGCCGGATGCGCTGGTGAACTTATCAAACGCGCAAGTTCGTCAACACGAGAAGCTTGTAAATAATCTCTGCTGGCTACGTGCCTGGTTGCTGTAATTCTAATTATGATCTTATTTGCAAAAAACTTTGTAGCTGTAATTCTATTCTACTGTAATCTGGGAAAGCTTCGATTCGAGTATCGCTTATTATGATTTGGCAACAATATGAATGAAAGTTCAAATATGTACCCATTGTACCTCTTATGTGACGACATAGAGTTTGAAGATTTTATTTGTCATTTTTCTGACAATGCCTATTTCATTGCACTTGGTGGAAATGCTGTGGGTTGATCACGACTTCACAGATATGTCATTCACAACCAATCGAGGTTTCAAAGCCTTTTACAATGCAAAATAGACTCAAATTTGAGTCATTACTACACTATCGATGCATTGCTTTCATAATATTGTTAGGTGTTGTAATTTGATGCCGAGTCAGATGTTACCATTAATGACTTCATTTTGTATCAGTAAAACACAGGAAGACGGCTCGAGAGACGATCGTTCCAGGTCAGCAAGCAGGCGAAGATCGAAAAAAAGGTCACGTTCACGGTGAGGTCATTTTAAAAGGGGCGCTCCGCTCTGGATATGATGCGGTCTCAGATCAAAGTTGGACGCGTCAAATATATTTTGGCAGCTGTCATTTCCTCTGAAAGACGGTATACTTGCACAACTATATTACGATTATATTCTTCAAAGTAGACTAATTAGAGCGGAATGGCGGTACTCTAATTTGTGGAACGTTTCTATGCTTTCATTTTTATTCTAATCTAATTTATGCTTTCTTGAAAATGCTACTGGAGAACCATGTGTAAGTGCAAAACAGACATTTGCCATTCTCATGCTTTTAGGAAGAAACTGTGATTTGATATGCACTCCACTTGATTTATGTTGCATGTCTCTCTAATTTAAATTCAATTTCCAAGTTTTTGCGAGTTTGATGAATGTAATTCTGATCTAATTTTGAAAAAAAAAACTGTAGCCATCATGGGTGTATCTATTTTGTCCATGCCGCCAATGCCGACAACTATTCTACTGGATCAGCATAATAAATCGAATTATAGTTATAGGTACACCATGTTGCACAATTCCATTCGCGAAAGAAATTAGATTCGAATTGTAATAAGAGCATGTAGAAACATTTCAAAGATCAGATTAGGATTAGATCACCGCCATTTCACTCTAATTAAAATCTAATTGGACAACTGGAATTATCCAGCTGTCCAAGTCAAGTCTCAGACTCCAGGAACTCTTCCATTACTCTACTTGAGTTACATGCGGGGATCAAAAGCCCTCCCATTTCATGTGACTCTATGGCTGCGGTGGCATTGACAAATTAGAAATTCAGCCAGTCATTATTCTAATTCCAATCTAATTTTGAAAAGCTGAAATTTCCTAGTCTAGCTGCGTCAACTTTGATTTGAGAGCAAATCCTATTTGTAGTACGGTACCCATTTCATTATACATTCCACGCAAATTTCCAACCGGTAATATTCAGCTCGAGAGATCGATATCGGCACCGGAAGCGCTCGAGATCGCGAGAGAGACACCGCAGCCGACGTTCTCGATCGCAAGAGCATCGCTCCTCTCACAGGCAGCGATCCAAGGAGCGAAACGAGAGGGAGCGGGAGAGAAAGGGGTTTCCTCCTCTCCAAGAAGGATGCATCAGCCGTGAGTTGCGCATGACTCGAGACTCTGACGGTCAAGACCGACATTTCATTGTAATTTCGAAGAATAGTAAAGTAACCACACTATTGAGATTACGTCTATTGGTACTGGTACTTGAAAATGTGACCAGAAACTGTTAAATGCGAGGAAAATCAGTATATTATAATTGCGAACCAATCGATATCACCAAACAGAGTTATAAAAATGGGGTCATAACAAGACTCTAACTGGTAACTGAGCACTGAGCAGTCAACAGAATGACTTGGACTCGAGTCATAATGCCATGACTCGGACTCGGCCCTCTTCTTGCTGACTTGGACTCGGACTTGACTCGGTGGTGAATTGAAAATGACTCGACTTGACTCGAGTCAAAGCTATAAAAGTGAGATTGACTTGTGACTTGGTTACAACCCTGGACTGTCTACTCGATTTTTGGGGGGACTTTCTGTCTGACTGAGATTTCATATTTTCATGTCCAAATAGATATGCAGACATAGGCGCCGACTTTCAAAAAGAATTGCACAAACTATCGGATTTACAAATGCGCAACCAAAACTAGAACTTTAACAACTCATTTTTCAAAACTCACAACTAGAACTACCATCCTTTGAAACCGCTTCTAACCATCAAAACACAACTAACTAATAACTGACAATAAGAATTGCTGAGTTGGTAATGAGAGAAGAAATATTGGAGATAGAATGGGCATTTGAAAAGGGCGGGGTTTCGAGTTTGAAATGGAAGGGGTTTCGACTCCCAAGACCCACTCTCTGACTACACCTCTGTTAGTACGGAGGACGTGGACCTAGCAATGGCTGTAACAGCAGAACGCCGACATCACGATTCACGACGACACGTGTTTTTGAGTTAATCGGCAAGTTCTAGTAGTTGGCATAGTAGTAAAATAGTAGGTCTACATTGAGCTCAATCCGTCTGTTTATCTTGGTGATTCAAATCTTCTTGCAGATGATCTCGTATTGTATGATACGATTGTTGATATACATGGTCTTTCCCATTCACTACAAGCTGCTGGCGATCACCCCTGACCAGTTTCTGTCGAATATAAGGCTTATTTCAACATCAATGTCCTATTCAATTGTATATTGAAGTCCTGTACCTCCAAGGATCTTTTGTCCAACAAGCATGAGACCCAATCTGCCTTTTAGTGTGTTCGAAAACGATCTGGATCGGCAATCTGGCTTCAAAAGTCTCGCAACAAGAGATTAAGGCCGAGGTGGAAGTGTACGGACCGGTAGAGAGCATTAACGTGAGATCGACTCGATTTGACGGCGAATGCGTGCGGCTTATTTGCTCTCAACGTTTCAGATGATTCCACCGCGCGGTTGCGCTTACATCTGTATGGAAACGAGGGAAGATGCTTCAAAGGCTGTGCAGAGACTCAGATATCAGAAGATTGGAGGAAAGGTACGCTTCTTACAGTTCTAGAAGTGGGAAAACTTGAGCTTTTCCAAAAATTAGATTACAATTAGAATGATAGCTACTGTTTTTTTTCTTCTTTTTTTTCAAATTGTCTTGGAATGAGAACCGTAGCTACACCTTTTTCCAAATTGGATTCGAATTAGAATGATAGCTGCTGCCCTGTTTTATTTCACATTAGATTAGAATCAGAATTTCTGAATTCGCAAAAACATGAAAATTGAATGGACCGCTGAATTGCAAAGAAATAGTACAAAATCAAGTTGAGTTCATATCAAATCAAGGTTGGTCCTCACAAGCACAAAAATGGCATGTGTCTGTACGTTAGGGCTGTTCAAAAATGACCTTTTTTCCTGAATCTTGCTGGCTACGCGATTAAGGGGCTAGGCTACCACTCGAATTGGGAAATCAGTCATATAACCATAACTTTGATACTAATGAAGCAATATTTCTGAAATTTTGACACAAGGTGCTGTGTGTGACATTCGAACTTTGGTGAAAATTTGGTGAAAAATGGTCTACGTTTATTTTGACTTTCATCCGATTTTATGATTTTTCAAACTATTTTTTCGTGAATTTTTTTCTTGCAAAATTTTCAAGTGAAAGTTTTTCTTGGTGCTTTAGATTCAAATTACCCCAAATTTCCGGATGAAACTCTTTTTTTTTCAACAAGGGTTATTCTGGAAAAAAAAATTGAAATAAAAAAAATTAAAATAAATTTGCAAATTTTTGAGTTAGTTGAACCGAAAGGGAGGGACCCTTCACTTATAAAATAAAATAAACAGTTTCATCCGGAGAAGCATCCCAAGAAACGTATACTTGCAAATTTTCACGTTAATTGGACGATTTTTTCTGCCTCAAAAATGATTCATAACTTTCAAGGTACGAAAAATAGAAAATTTCGAGAGAAAAAGCCACTTTAATTTCCTTATTTTCGTAACATGTAAAGGTCACATTATCACTCTGAAAATCCAAAATTTCACACAGTCAATAGTCTAAAAAGTGCCGGGATGCTATATTTTCCTCCTGTATTGCCATGTTTTCTGCTTTTGACAGCGCTGTCCATTCGTTCACAGTTCTGAATGAGTAGATTTCCATTCTTTGACTTCCCATTTTCCCCCCTTGATTTCCCATAGTCGCTCAATAGTCGACCATAAAACGGTGAATGGCTCGAACAAAATCCGATTCCGTGGTCAATTGCGTGTCTTGACAAATGCCATGACACATCAAATGACACTGTGATAGATGTGACACTCCAATCCAGCCTCTAGCAATGATCAATATCAGCTTTGATTGACAAAAAACAGTCACCAAACCCAGTCACTGAGAACCTACGAACCACCAGCTGCAAAGTGCTGAGACCGGCATACCGTTAGTTTTGATCTGTTGTAACGCATCGTTGATTACACCATAGATATCCTCAAAAGCACTAGATCGACAGCGAAGCGATGTGCGTAGGTAATAAGGGCTCGGATATTCGCCGTGGTTGTGGCCGAGTTCACAATTATGGGGGGAGATTTACTACATAGTCTCATGAAAAAATCAATTTGTGACACTTACCGTAATTTTCCATGCATAATCCGCAAAATTTACACGATTTTTTGCCCTAAAATCGGGGGGGTGCGTATTATACATGGGAACAACACGCTTGAAAAAAATCTCCCTCTATAAAAAACTTTTAATCACACCTTTCTTCATGTTTGTTTCCAACCGCACATCACTTTCAGCCATCGCGGGTAGTAATTCGTATTATAGGGTGTGACGCGCTGCCAATTAAGGGAAGCACGTTGCTAATTAGCGAGAGCCGTGTGCACAATCACGCGATCTCCTGCTGGGTTGGTTTGCCGTTTGTACGCGAGCGAAACAAGGTCAGTAATAGACAATCGCGCGCGGGAATTCTCGCCAATTCATCGCGTCAACGACAGGCCCGAACAATCGAATATACAAGAGGCCATGTGCGCAAGATATAATCGCTTGCGTAATCAGTCGCATCTCCAACAGACCTGTTGCGCATGACATAACCGTTAGCCTAGGCGCAATCGCATCCGTAATAGGCATCATGCTGAAGATGTCGGTTCGTTGGCGCCGCCGGCCTCGCAGGCTTTGGCTGCTATCTACTATCGTTTAGAGACAATACCGGTAATTGTATAATGATTAGCAATCGCATCTGTAAAAGGTCTCCTCGTGCTCAAGAAGTATCGCGCCACCCGCCTCGCAGGCTTTGGCTGCTATCTACTATCGTTCAAAGACAATCCCGCTAATTGTATAATGATTAGCAATCGCATCTGTAAAAGGTCTCCTCGTGCTCAAGATGTATCGCGCCACCCGCCTCGCAGGCTTTGGCTTCTATCTACTATCCTTTAAAGACAATCGCGCTAATTGTATAATGATTAGCGATTGTTGTGTAATGATTCTTCAAGAGTGACGTCTCGGAACTATTCATGTACTGAAATGAAGGGTGCGTACTATACATGGGTACAGGCTTTTTCCCAGAATTTACATGCTATTTTTAGGGGTGTGTATTATACATGGGGGCGTACTATACTTGGAAAATTACGGTAGGTGAATTCAATCATTTTAATACTCGGGAATATGAAAGATGACATCTAATACAACAAATGACAATAAAATTTTTTTTGATTTTTTCCAATTTCTGGGGTAGCCTAGCCCCTTGAATCGTTAGGTTGCCTTAAGAAACGACATACACCAAATTTGAATTCATTCCAACCAATATTTGCAGGTTTCGTACAGTTTTAAAATTTTGAATTTGCTCAAAAATGCAAAAAATTTTGAATTTTTCTGCCAACCTCATGAAATTGTTGCGCTGTGCAAAACAAATTTGACTCAAGTCCAAGCCGTAGAAGCGGAGTTATTTCAGTTTTTCTTTGATAATTCTGGGAATAACTCCGCTTCTACGGCTCGGAATTGAGTCAAATTTGTTTTGCATAGTTTTTGAAGACAGCGCAAGAATTTCATGAGGTTTGCAGAAAAATTTGAAATTTCTTGCATTCTTGGGCAAATTCAAAATTTTCAAACTGTACGAAACCCGCGATTATTGGTTGGAATGAATTCAAATTTGGTGTGCGTCGTTTTTTAATGCAACTTAACGATTTAATCACGTAGCCTTTGATTCAGGAAAAAAGGTGATTTTTGAACAGCCCTACTGTACGTACAACAAGCTTGGCTCGTTTCGCGCAATGCAGTTTTCCTGTAACATTTTCGGGAACACCAGGAATTAGAGTAGAGTGGAAACATTTCATAAATTAGCTTTTGAATTGGGTACAATCTAGTTAGGCAGGTAGAATTATCTAGTCCAAGTCGGTACTGATATTGTGGCAATCGCGTTTTCAGCTTCTCAAAGTGGATTGGGCGCCAAGCAAAGAGTTGAAGCCAGAATACAAAGAATATTGGGTCAAAGATCACGGGGTCAACTACATCCCTGTCGATAAGATCGGAGACACTTTACTGTCGCTAAAGAGTCAAGGATATATTGACTTGGAGAGCGTCCCCGAAGATAAAAGAAGTTTGTATCATAATGATAATCCGATATGTAATAAAATGGCCTGGCCTATTATTAGATGTCCGATCGAGTCGATATGACACAAATATCGCCATCGGTCATGAGTGCTTATGATTTTGAACTACTTCGGTTTGACAGTTTTTGGGTTTTAGGCGAAAATAGGCTTGGAATACTTTACTTTTTACTTGTAGCGAGTTGTTACCTTGACGAGTTACTTGCACTTTCACTTGTCCGCCTCAGGTCCAATCTGGCTGTAAAACTGTTGAAATGAATGGTGCGAAGTTTTGAGAATGTGACGCAAGCTACACGCCAGATCTTTTGAGTATTTATCGCTTTGCTAGAACAGATTTATTGATGTCTGTGCACAATTCTGATAGGGATGCCAATATCAGCCATGCTAATGATTGATTTCCCTTCTCAGCTCAACTGGAGGAGACGTCTGCAGTTGAAGAAGATAAAACAGCCTCTGAAGGGAACCAGGCCCCGGCGCCCGTCCCTGGGCCGACTATGATGCCCGTTATGATGAGGCCCACTTTCCCTTTTCATGGGATGAACATTCGACAGTTTGGTGAGTTGATGTATTTTCAACTTTGAATGATCACTCACTTCTTCACGTCCAAGGGGCAGACTTGGGCTGCTGGATCATTTGTCAATTGTTTAGTTCGACTCTTCACAACGCGAGGTTTGGGAATAGAATTCAATCTGTAATTAGAAAGAAAAAGAACAATTGGAAATTTCACTTCATATCAAATCAGATTCTCATTAGCACGAACGACAAATGTCTGCACAGCGAGCTTGGCGCGTTTTCTCCTGTTGCATTTTCAGGGAAAGCAGAAATGAGATTAGAACTAAAATGAGTCATTACTCGAGTCATTGCGCGTGACTCAACCAGGTGACATGACTCGAAACTAGAGGTCGACCGATAATGATTTTTACAGGCCGATACCGATATATCGGCTCACTCACAAGGCCGATACCTATATCATAGGCCGATATTAATATGGAAGGAGCAGAGAACAATTTCACCGAAAAATATTATATATTAGCCAAGATGACACTTGTACAAATGTACATGACACAGAAAGCTGGACAACAAACGAGAAAACTGAAATTGAAAAGAATTATTGCTTAATTGTGCACATGTGATGAAATTTGGGATAACCCAAAAAGCAAAATATGAAACAGAATTGTAGATCAGTCCAGAAAAGGTAGATTGTGCTGCAGGAAGCATAGTTTCTCAGCATGCTCACCCAGCTAAACTCGTCCTGCAAGGGTAAATCTGTCATATATCGCCCTTTGCGTCGTCGATTTCTTGAAATTGAGAACATGGAGCATTGAATTTTTGAATTTTTTTTTAAATATCGATAATCGGCCATGTCGATAATCGGTCGACCTCTACTCGAGACATTCTATATGACCTATTCAAGTCTCGTGTATTAGGACAGATACTTGTCAAATAGGCCCAGAAACAATCCTCTATCTGTTTGAATTGCAATTGCATTGAATTGTTTGAAAAATGAGTATATCATGAATGTGATGTGAGGCTCCATTGGGTGATACTGATGTGATGGAGCAATATCACCCTCGAGTCAAACGCACAAAAGCAAAAGTGCCATGGGGCTCGGAACCTTGCGACTCGGTAACAACTGTGGCATATAAACATTTCACATATTAGATTAGAATTACATTATCGGCATCTAATTAGTTGCACGAGTCTGCATTGGTAACAGGATTGTTGATATACGATGTTGCGCAACGACGCTTGAATCATTATTTTCTTGTCGAGCATTTGTCTTTATGTCTTCTCCAAACGAAATCAATGCTGACGGTTCCCNCAATTTCCAGGATATGCAATACCCAAATATTAGTGACTGTATTGTGACAACGCGTGACCATTTATTGCCTATTTTAAGTCAAATCCAAGAATATGAACAGTTTACAATGTTTCACCTTAACATAAGGTCCTTGCCTTGTCATTTGGATGAGCTGAGTGATTTGATTGCTAGCTTAAATAGTATACCTTGCTTGATTGCNATATCGGAAACTAAGCTAAAAGGTGAACCGAATACCTCAATTGATATCAACGGCTACTACTACCTAAATTCTCCTACACAGGGAATGGCTGGTGGTGTAGGACTTTACCTAAAGTCCTATATCAACTCCGAACAGGTTCATGAATATGACTTGAAATGCAGTGGTGTTGAACAATTATGGGTGGAAATTTCTAATCCTAGAATTAGAAATAAGCATACTGTTGTTGGTGTCATCTATCGTCACCCTAACTTCAATATTTCAGAATTCACAAGTGAACTCAGTAGTACTCTCAACAAACTGCAGCAAAGAAACATCCAATTTTTCATAATGGGAGACATCAATATTGATCACCTATCAGATTTAGCGCCGCACCAGGACTATCTCCTTATGCTACGATCTAAAGGAGTTGCATCCGTTATTTCAAAACCCACTAGAGTCACAGCTACCTCTTCCACCATTATTGATCACATATACACCAATCTTTCCATTATCAATATTAGACCTATGGTGTTAGACTATGTTATGACTGATCACTACCCTGTTCTNGCTCAGGTTAAGTTGTCAAAAAAACGTCAAAAAGATAATATGCAACCGATATACCGGCGCAGTATGCATTCTGAAGCATGTGAACTTCTGACAGATGATGTAGAGGAATTCTTCTCATCCAATGAACTTCCCACTCTTTGCCATGGCAACTTCAATCAGTCATTCGAACATTTCTTGTCAGTAGTGAAGATACTAATTGATCGACATATGCCTCTACAAAAACTGAGTAGAAAAAAAAGAAAATTGCTGTTGAAACCTTGGATAACTGCCAGTATTCTTAGGGCCATTAAAAAACGNAATAGTCTTCATAGAAAATGGATATCACNAGGCTCAGACGAATCCAAAATTGAATACCAAGAGTATGCCAAAGCACTTTCCAGGATCAAAGCTAAAGCAAAATGGATGTATTATTATCAGCTGTTTCACAGAAATAAAACCAATCCTAAGCAAACCTGGAAAACTATCAATAGCATAATAAATCGTCCTTCGGCTAAAGGTACACTGCCAACGACCATTGCAGATGAGCAGGGAGTATCGACTTCTAATTCTCACGACATAGCCTCCTTATTCAATAAACATTTCTGTTCTATCGGTAATAGCCTAGCATCCAAAGTGCCGCCAAGCAATGATTCCCCTACAGCAGCTATTCGCAGTGTTCCCAACTCGATACTTCTCTCTCCGACCACAGAAGAGGAAATGATTATCTTAGCGTACTCACTCAAGAATGACAAAGCAGAAGGATGTGATCGAATTCCTATTAAACTACTAAAATTGATTTTTCCTTTGGTCTCTAGACACCTGGTCCATTTTTCAACAGTTCTATTTCATTAGGGATATTTCCAGATGCATTGAAGGTTGCCAAGGTTGTCACTATTTTCAAGTCGGGTGATAAAAACAATGTCAACAACTACCGCCCCATATCTATCCTATCATCCTTGTCAACAATTTTTGAAAAGCTACTACATCGACGACTTACCAGCTTCCTCGATGCTCACTCTGTCATACTAGACAACCAATTTGGCTTCCGACAAAATCTTGACACAAATCAAGCAATTCTTGCCCTTACTTCCAAAATTTATCAGAGACACAACTCTGGTATGATTTCATGTGTTG
>ATSW01007029.1:0-10325 GCA_000444245.1 Botryllus schlosseri
GATTTGGCGGTCTAGGGGGCGAAAATAACGAAGGGGCGATAGGGGGTGATGGCGCGTTAAACAGCTATATTGGAGTCAAGTCGGAAAAATGACCATGTTTTAGTCAACTCACGACAATTTAGCTGCAAAGTGTATAAGTTCAAGGTCGAGCCGAAAGGTTGACTTTTTTATTCAACCCGCCGTGACATTTTTTAGTCAACCCGCCGGTGATTACAGTTTGTATGCTCATTTTTCGGTTCACAAAATTTGGGGGGCGATGATCGGTGTTGAGCTTGAAAAGGGGGCGATGAGTCGAAAAAGGTTGGGAACCATCGGTTTAAATCATGCAAGAGGTTCATACCCTCGTACAGGTTTAGGGACTTGGTCGACACTGATTACTAGGTGACTTGAAATTGACTCCAAAATGCTTGAAGTCACGATTCAATCCACATTCTGAAAAGCCGAGTCAAGTCAAGGCATCTGAAAAAGATGTCTAAAGAGTCCCCCACCTAACACTGTCGTATAGATAGTTATTTGGAGTGATGCGTATACCTGCTGTATATTATCAAAGAGTAATATGCCAAATGTATACCGGTTATGCTATACTATTCAGCACATAGCCTCTATTGTATGTCATCAACAAAGATCATTTAATGCCGTATAATAGCTTCTCAGAAACTTGACCCAGATAGGGTTCGCTAATAAACTAATATTAGCGATGTAAAACTACACCTGCACGCAATTGACGAAAATGACATAGCGTTGATGATTTGCGCGTTGAATAATCAAACCAACGTTAAGGTATGGGATCCTTACCTGGCGAATGCGGTTTATGTACCGTGTCTCAAAGGAAGACACCGCAGGTTTTAGCATGTTAAGCAGCGCGTTGATGTGGAGGTGATAGCACATCGCGTATCTATCAGCAACATTTTTTGTGCTGTGACAGGCATTTGACGATCGCTAGCAGGTAAAATTGTTCATACACATTGGTTAGCTACACTGATCAACCATGGGATTTTCACAATGATAACTACAATCTGGTGTAAATGCCAAGACGAAATGTGACGAAAATACGCCATAATGTGTATATTATTAGCAACGGCTGTATGCTCTACGTTAGCCGTTGTCCATATGTGTGGTATGGTGAATAATTTATTAGATTTTTGATCTTCCCGAACGAAATCCGATGATGAGAAGCCGGCAAAGATAATGTCAGCTAAGGGCATATGTTTCGGGTATTACAACAGACGAAATTTTGTTTCCCGCTTTGTGGGTGTTGTCGTTGTTTAGTGTCCACGGTGTTTCAGCATATACGGTCATGGTCATATTACGGTTGGTTGATATGTTTTGTTATAATGAGCTTCTGACGACTCATAACTTGGTCCATTTTCGTTCTAGACTTATATTAGACATCACTTGAGGGATTTTGTCTGTAGACTTTACTTCCAAGTCTACTTCAGAGTTTTGTTTTTCGGGAAAATGACTTACTTTTCACGTAGACTTCGTTCACAAGATAGTAATTTTGGGATATGTTCGTATCACTTTTATGAATGAAAATGTCATGACACATGGGCGCAAGAGGTCTCGAACCATGGCAACGGAATATATTAGGACAATCGCTCGTATATTTATAGTGTCATGGGCAATTTTGCATTAGCCACGAACATGCAAGCTGCAACTTTGAAAGAGGCCACATTCGAATAACTGATTACAGTATGCGACCCGTCGAGCAAATCTACACTTTGAATCTATATAACAGATCTTCATTTTCTATACTTCAACGCGGCGTAGTTTTGGCATGTCTTTGAATATCTGCAAACTAATATCATAATATAGGCTTATATATGCCTACGCACATGAGTTATTTCACTGGGAATCAGACCTCCCGTCGGTATGAAAATTGTGTTCTTGGAGAGAGGATGTTGTAAATTGGTAAATATGAGTTTAGACCACTCTGGGAACGTAAATCATAAATAGAGACGAGGATAATAACAACAACCATGAACCTTTACGCTAAAATGCGGTATATAGTTATCACATTGTAAAAGAATGTGACTTTTCAGCAGGCATCATACAACTTCCATTCGTTTATGTGCACAGAAATAGCAAATGTTAATCATGAAACGCTACAAAGTACCTCACAGTTTTCTGATACACGCTGCGAATAAGCCGATAAACACACCGAATTGAATACTCGACTGCGTAAAAGCTGTGTGATGCTCTGATGCTACATTTTCTTGACCTCTAACTGTAATTGAGTAGAAATCTGCGGCGCTACTTCTACTTCATTAGGAACGTTAGCTATGTATACCGACAACCTATATAACACGAATATATCTAGTCGTGCCATTTCTAATACCACGGTCATAACAGTGCCTTATAAATACAATTTCGTATTCAAATCGTAACGTTTCGTTTGTTGAGTATACGATATTTTCGAATATGGAATCGGTTAAGAAGCATCAGCAATGCCTGTCGTGTTGTAATATTATACTCAACTATGTGTTGCGTCTGATGCTGAACCACAGAAAATTGAAGACGCGTTTTTACCAATGAAAAGACTCGAGGAAGTACGACTGTAATTTCCAAGCCCACCTGAATCCCAGAATTCGATACTTCAACCCCGGAGTTCTTGGAACACGTATTGGATTTATAGCTGTTGGTGTGCTTCGATGATTTGTCACTCGCGGCGGAAGAATCGTGCCGTATTACACCGCCTGTAGTAATGTTGTCCGACTTCTTTTCCTGGTCAGCATTTGGACTACTGAAAGGTTTTATGCTGGAAGTATTTCGGGTAATTTCCTTTTCATTTTGCCCACTGGTAGACTGCGTGCCATGGCTTTGGATTTTGTCATCGCGATCGATTTCTGTGGACAGCATCCCAGATATGCCATTGTGAATCGGCAATTCCGACATGTCATTGGACATGACCGCCTTTTTCAATTCCTTGTCTTCCGACAATTGCTGTACTAACGCTTCCGATGCGCTGGGTCTCTTTGAATTTGAAGGAACTAAACTCTCTTTGGAGTTATCGATGCTTCGTTGCGCTGGCAATTGGATTTTACCAGACTCCACAGATTTATTCTGAGAGCCTTCTGGTGGTGCGGCAGATGACAAGTCGCGGGGATCTGCTATAAAAATATAGTTGAATCGAAATGAAAGTAATTTCATTCAGTTGTCAACGCTGATATGGGCCTTGGATGATATACGTAAAATATTTTGAAACGAGAGACGATATCAGGTTATGATTGTATGTGCCATTGTGGCAATGCTCTGTATATAAAATGAATAAAACGCCTGTAAAAAACGACATTCAGCAGCAGCAGTGCGAAGATGAAGTCTTCAGAACGCGATATGCTGAAGATTGTTAATAAATTGCGAATAGCCGTTGGTCATGAACAGATAACCCGTTGGTCATAAACATATAACCCGTCTGCGAGCGGGCTGGTCACACTGCCTTCCGAGACTACTGATTCGTATCGCCAAGTCGAACATCCAGCCATCCATACTAGGGACGTAACTTTGATCAGAAATGACGAAAAGCATTCACACTGTAAATATATCGGAGGACATTGACTAGATTTCCACCATAGCGTAGTTCATACATCAGGCCAGGCCTCCTGGTAACAAAAGTTGCTTTTACACTCTTTCCAATGGATGAAACGAGTCAAATACATCAATGCTATGGAGATATAGCCCAGGAATATAGTAGGCTCCGTTTACTTCTAACAAGTTCAGAAAGCCGTTATCGCTCCAATACGATAACCATATCCACGCAAGGTTTCATATATAAGGTTTCATCAATTTTATCAATTTTCGCCGGATAAAAACTCAATCTCGTATGGCAATATAGTGTTAGATATAGCATAGGAATTTACCTGTGGTACTAGGAATCTCGCTTATAGATTCACATTCAGTCATAGAAATACGGGAACGTCCTTTCGTACTCTTCGCCCATGAGTCCCTCCTTGACTTCACCTGCGGGCGAGGGTCGGATTGACTTCTCTGCCTTTCTATTGGTCCTGAACAAGCCAGAAGATATTCAGGTATAGCGACACAGCAAATTGCAAGAATGAATCATGTACCAAATGGAGCAGGTAAGAAGTACCAAACAACTGAATGAAGTCACTATGGTTACTGATGTAACGAGCGATACTCGACTTATGGTTCACACGGGAGCCCGGAATACCATTTATCCCGAAACCCGGATTGATAAATTATCAATAATAATTGGTTAATTTGGATTCGAAATCACAAAATGCATCTGTAGACTAGCGCGGTATTGTCGAATCAGTTCAGCGATTTCAGCCAAACAATTAAGCCTTAATATATTTGTTGCAGGTTCGTTTGAAGTAATGTACGGAATAAATATGCAATAAAAACCAAATGAGCATAGCACTGCGGCCGCGACCACCTTCTCGTCTGGTCCCATGATGCATCTATCCACGAAGTCGACATGCCTATTCACGCTAATACGCTACTCTCAATCCCCAACATTTTATCTCATTTGCGAAATGGTATGATGTGGATATTCGCACCAAGGAATGAAACCACTTCTGTGAATTTCATCTGAAGTCGTTCGGTTCTAAATTCCTAACCGCAAACACATTTCTGCTAGTGCTACCAGCATATTGGGTTCGAGCTTTCATATAACGTATCGATTGATTGATTTTCACCACATTTCTATGAAACGTGTCATGACCCGTGAAAAACCAGTAGCGGTCAATATCCCAGTATTACCAATAACGATGATTCGTAAAGGCCACCACATAACCATAACCACAGTGAAACCAAATTGAATAATTTCAGTCGTGATACGACGAGAGTTAATATTCATTCCAAGCAGTGCGATAACGTTACGGCAAAAGTTATTCGGTCAATGGTTCGTTTGTTGTCTGAAATTTCTATCTATTCCTTACACCTCAATATTGCGATACCAAGTAAAGATACCAATCAGACGAACGACTCGATGAAGTTCACGAAGCTAACACCGCCCGCTATGAGGCTCCGCTTCCGACATATCGTCTAATCAGGAATGCGTTTGTACTCAAACCAATTACACATGGAATATATAGGCGTCACCTCGGGAAATAAATTTTCGAGTTTTGCACGAATGTAAAGCAATCGCAAGCGATCTGAATTCATATCTTTGGATTTGATATCCGATGCATAACTCGATGATGGTAAATCGTATTGCGGGAATATTTGAAACTATTGTGACTGCTGCACAGAGGACCTTACCGATCATGAGCAGAAAGACCTCGATATATTCTCCTTCAAAGTCGGTAATTAATACTAAATGATTCATTGGCATTTTCACACATGTGTCAATCTTTCAGCCCATATCTGCGTGAGAATGTAGAGCATTGATGGTACTTCATGACGGTAAGACATCTAAATCTACTAGTTTATCGAAATGTACAGATTGGTAATCGCGAGCGCTGTACGCCCTTACTTCCAGGTTTGCTCCGCGCACTATAATCCGACGAATCACCTTTGCCGCTATCCGATAAAGATCGCCTCTTTGAAGGTTGCAGATCGCCTTTAGAATTCTTGTTTTGCGAGTTTCGAACGGGATCCTAGACACCAAAAATCCAGTGCGGTTTAACGCTGAGCTATGATTTTAAATGCTTAGCAGCGTGCATTTATGCGGAATGAAAGAAAACTCTGGGCGACCACACCAGCTTTCGATGTAGCTTGATATGGTTAGTCGAAGACACAAGTCCCGTGAATATTTCATCAATCCGGCATTCCCATGTGTTTTTGAAAGTATACTTTTATCTCAAAGATTCCTAATTTAAATACACATTTAAGAGTACACACACCCAACCATTGTTACGAATATCCTACAAATATTATGTCAGGCATTTCAAAATGCGCCAGTCAGAAATTATCAAATCGCTATTATTACCATGGTGTTGGTCGATGTAAGTGTCTGAGCCAATTGAGCTAACTCGGAGCTCGAATTTCGTATTCACCCATCTTCACTACTGACCGTATGAGTTTTGATCAATCTTTCGCTCTAATTATATCACATCATCAATTCGAGTAACTGTAAATTATAAATGTATTTCCTAGCCTCCGAACATAACCAGTCGGCCATGCAAGTTAAGATGGCGATTGATATACAGGTGCACAAGAATTTCGCGCTACCTGATGAACCCTGAGCGAAAGAGAAGGTCTAATGAATAATTTGTCGGCTGATGACTGATTTTTGAACCAAGAATACTTTGGTGAAAGCACGCTCCATGAATTATTCATTTGAAGTCGCCAAAGTGTATTGATAACGGATGTTCCGGCACTGGATCAGGAAGCCGAATAACGTGAAGCAACCGCCTACAGATGCGATATGATGTTCATTGGAATGATTAGCAATTTGCGATAATAGCGAAACTGCTCAAGAAAGTCTCAAGTTAACCAATACAACAACACTGGTCAACAAAATGAAGAAAAATCGGCAGAATATTTAGGAGCCGTTTCTGGGGTTTTCAAGGTTGCTGATTACGAATATCACATTAGTTTTGCCAGATTGGCTCTAAAAAATGCNNGTNTCCGACTCANTTTAACCCTAAAAAGGCATAAAATCACTGTATTTACCCTTGAATATGGTAGGAAGTAAATCTTAGATTCTTATACTTTTATACAGCGCATAAATAGATAATTGACTATGACGAACACTCATGTCGTTCTCAGTTATTTCATCAATATTAACATGACCCGATGCGAGAACTTTGTTTGTTTAAAAAGCAGTTTGTCAAGCCTAAAAATTGTACTTTTGCACAATGGAAATAAATTTTCTCCAGCATCAATCGGTCATTCTACCAAGACGAAAGAGGAGTATAAAGCTATCAGGTTTGTCCCTATGGAAAGCTTAACAAAAATACTCATATGGGTCTCATCTCTTTTCACCAGTAAATGGATAATTTTCCGTAAAGCCAACAAAATGGGTACACCTAATCAAACGAGAAGCTTGAATCTGTAGTCTTCGATGGATCTCAGAATCGAATACGGACCAAGGATTACAATTTCATATTAGGAAAGGGGCTCACTGCATGGAAAACAGTTAGTCCGAGAATCGGTATCTCCATACCGAAACCTTGGAGCAAACATGAGCATTAAATCTCAATTCCTGTTCAGTCATCTTGATATATTTTCTGATAATATTGTTGATTAGAGGGAATAGAAAGAGGAAAGGTTCCACCAATACATCAAAACAGTGTATATGCGAGAAACATATTATGGCAGACTATTGCTGGAACCTTTCGAAAAACTGCACTAAATTGCTTACAACCGAAAATTGTACAAGAACCAATTTTGCTTTAAGATAAGTTATTATTATTATATTCCAACTGTTTACTTTGGATTTAAAATAGGTAGGGTTGACATAAAACTGATTCAATTAATGCAACGTTATCTGAGTATTTACGTATTTACTTTTATACTTAATTGAAGTTTATTTATGTACGTGATATCCGTGAAAGTCTCCAATTATGATAAATCTAATACCCCAAAATATAATTCTGTTGATGTATTTTGATTTAAAACAGTCTTCAGCGTGTCAAAATAACAAGCAGATTGAATTTCTGAACTTTTTGGTACGACTGGGGCGACTTTTTGTCCAGCCCATACAACGAAAGTATGATATTTTAGTCAAAATAGCCCCAGGGATTATCTCCGAAAATAGAGCCAATTTGAAGAAAACTACGTTCATATTCGGAATCAGTGCCCTTCAGAGACCCCAAACCACTCTTACTTTGTCTGCCTAAAATATGTTGACCAGTGTAATCTTTTACATACTAAAACCACTTCTCAGTCGGTTAAATTCGACGATTTGAGCACAGTGTGTCCTGATTTAATACACATATGTATCACTGTGATAAAATCTGGTATATTGTCATAGCGATCATCCTGATACATAAGTAAACAATCATATGAGAGCTGCAATGCTACCGTATCAACTAACAAACAACGATGTAGCGGTGTAAAGGTATTGATAATGGGATTTTGTGACTCAGAAGAGCTAAACGTCGCCTTTACAGCACACCCGCTACTGTATCATGAAGAATTGTAGACTCCACTCACCAGAGATGTATCAGCGCTTTGACTGCGATTCAGTGGGTTAATTTTTGGAGATTTTAGCCAAAGATTGGAGCGAGCCACCAGCTCTCTCTGTTTCGCGCATAGCACGCACAATAACCCCTGCAATTCGAATATATGCATGTTACATTTGTAGAATACACCATAACAAACAAAATAATATTTATAAAAACTAGTCGCAGATACTTCATCGCCTTAGAATGTAACTGAACCTTTAGAATCGCTGTCCTCGAGAACAATATCTAATTAAACTACCCATCAATACATATCTAGATGTATTTTTTCTGCATACCATTTCGGTCTATACCTCTACTGATTACAACCCCTTGATGTTCCACAAATGATTCGGAAGACCTGCCCGTGCTGGTTAATATGCTGTGTCCGCCTTGTCGAATTAACTCAAAGCCATACGGCAAGAGAGTCGTATAATATCGATCCATTTAGCTGGAAAATGCTCCTATCGGATTTACGATCGCTGGCGACAAATAATGTTATTGCGTCAGATTGACTGAAACGGTAAACTGAGAATCCATCTATCCTTTAATGCGAAAGAATAGCAAAGTACCTTAATGCATGGTATTCGGGAGCTTACTTACATGACACGGTCCATATATTCACAATTACGTCATAGTCTTAGAAGAAACAGGCCAATGAAGTCATGGAAATACGTTGAATGCAATATACATATTCGCTATATGCGCAAGTCCAGAACCGAAGAACGAAGTTTAACATGAACATATACTCTATGATTCATACATGGGTCAAATAGCACAGTGCATAATATACGCAACACATGAACTACATGCGACAATATTTTTACCATGGTGATATATGTATTGTGACGGTTATCGAATCGGTTATCACGCAAATGATTTGGTCAAAGATAGATAAACTTTCACTAATTATGTGACGTCACGATTCAACGCGTTGTGTGAACACAAATGACGTCATGATATCGGACTACAAAATACTTGAAGTAAAGGCTATTTCGCCCCTAGCTACGCCGGCAACTGATTACGTGCATATTTAATTAATTGTAAAGGTAAATATTGGATAACCACACACATCTGAGCCTGCGTATGGCCACTGAAAAAAATAAAGTTTCAATGCTAAAATACTGTGCCTCACCTTTGCTAACAGCGATGATCGAATGGAACATGTATCGCACACGACATGCCCACATGATGAACATTTGGAAGTTGCGTCCACACATTTCGACGATGCCAAATTATTCCCACTGCCTTTATGGTCGTCGTTGACATCGATGCGAGTAACTGGAAGCGCTTTCGAACACAGGTAGCATTTGTCTTTATTTGATTCCTTCGCAACTTTAACTTGCTTCGAGTCCTCTTTGTGTTTTCGAGGTGACTCTGAAACGGCCACAACTTCTATTTCGTTGCTGAATGATAGCCCAGTAAATTAAAGTATAGTATAGTATGTTAGCGGAAATAGGGCATTCCAATCATTCCCATCATAGCGTACGGCGTGGAATCATGTTATCGGCCCTTGATGGTGTATAATTCCGCTTTCAAACCCTTTCGAACAGGAGAAAATCATTCAAATTCATCAATTCGCACTGGGTATAGCCCAGGGGCTGAGTATAGACCAGTGGTTCCCAACCTTTTTGAATGTCGGAGCCGCATTTCAAACCTCAGAGTACGTATGGAGCCGCATGAAAAAGTATGCACATTGCACATTTCACATAGACTTCTATAGATTACATATAGGCTACTTTAGCATTGATAGACGCAGATTGGCGAGTGCTATACATTGAAATAAATTGAAGAATGCATATCAATACTATAACATACTATTATGTCGTTATGTGATAGTTCTTCATATATTCCAGCACTCAATGCGCATTGCACAAGTTTGTGGGGGATCATACGCGGAGTAGCATTGGACTTATTGCAATTTATGCTTGACTATGGGCCATTATCTTGATGTTAGTAAACTTGTGTCGAAATTTACTCTTCATAGAGACTATACATAGAGGTCTATGACCTGCAGAAATTAAGATATATATCCTTGTCTGACGGGTATTCATCCATACGCTTGACGCTAGTCTGCAAGAATTCGCTTTCCCGGTTTTCAGAAGCGGCCTTGGACGGCTTTCGACATAACTAATATCCCTCATTTTAGTGTTCATATACAGAAATTGACTATAACTATTCATCGAAACAAACAAAAGCTGTCGTCTATTATATTTTTGTGGCATATTTAGAGGTCAATCAGAGCCGCAAGAAGGC
>ATSW01007032.1:0-18508 GCA_000444245.1 Botryllus schlosseri
ATTTCGGAGTACTCAAGTATCAGTTTTGTCAGCTTATTATATGCTCAGTATATTATACGTCACGAATTGTGGAGCATTTATGAGGGTGCTCCAGGGTGCTCTTCATTGAGCGTTCGTGGTGGGTGATAAGTTTAATTTGCAAAGTTAGTGTGTTCAAATCAGGCCTGTCGCTAACATAGTGATGTCGCATTAGCCCTAAATACACATAATAGAATATAATATCTACTTTACCAAATTCATACGCATTTTCTTGCTCCGTTCCGGGATAAAATGTATTTTTCGCGCTTTTTGTGTATTTTTAATAAAATTAGTATCCATTATACAAAAACGACGTGTAAAGGTAAAGTGCGAATACAAGTACAAGATGCGAGATAACAACGACTCAGAGCTCATTTAGATATCTAAGTTACTTTAAAATTAGTACTCGAGTATTTGCTACAATTATACTGCCAGCTAGTTATAGGTAGATGGTTTCGATGGTGACGTACTTGTATAATGCACATTTTGGAGAGATTAAGTAAAGCAATGATCTCAGATAAATCCATTAAATTAAGGTAGAAGTAGCAATTTATGTAAATTCTGTTATGCGATTTACTACGTTACTAAGCGCACCTGCTTACATTCATCCGGACGGGGACTTTCTACTATATTCGCTACTAGCATTATATAGCAGCATCCATCGCAGCTTACATTATTACTTTATAAGACACCGTATGCGTTTTAGTGTCGAACTTTTGCGTAAATCCGTTTTATTTCACCTCACACCTATACAATGTACGTAGTCGATTCGAATAATTCGATGTAAAATCGTGGTATTTGCGCAACATCGAAATTTGTACACTACACGCTTATCTTATGTCTGTGGTATTTGCGCAACATCGAAATTTGTACACTACACGCTTATCTTATGTCGAAAACATAAGTTAGTTAACAATATTTCGAATCGTAGTGGTCAAAATTATCGCAGAGCAATACCGATTTTGCGTAAATTCCGTTATGCGTCCAACTATGTTACTAGGGATTATGTAGTTAGTTAGGAAATTAGGAGTCCTATCTTCCCAATCGGTATGGAACAACATCAAAATCATCACAAAGTAATATCGAATTTTGCGTGCATTCTGTTATGCGTTTTACTACGGTAGTATGCGCATCTGCATACAGGTGTCCAGACGTGGACTTTCTACTATATTCGCTCCTAACATTATAGCAGCACCCGACGCAGCTTACATTATTACGTTATAAGACGCTGGCGGCGTTTCACTGTCGGTTTAATCACCCTTATTCTAGTGACATGAAAAGGACTGAATCGTATGAAATGTGGTCACTACAAGAATCGAGCGAAAGCGCTGTTTCACGCCGTCTTGCATCGGTCCTAGGGTTTGCCTACTAACAGTTCTTAGTTTTGATTAATGAAAAATATAGTGATTGAAAATAGATCACTGGATTATTTACGTTTATAACTTTATATTTTGTGAAGTAGAGAGTAGTTTAAGGTTAAGATAGTATAACCTTGGTGAGTGCTATCGTCTCACTCGATCATCATCTTTAAATCAGGGCTATCTCAATGATGTTGACTAAATTTACGGTTTCAGAACGCGCTAATTAGACCTTATCGTTATGACGCAGGGGTTCGCGTACAGGTATCGAAAGTGTTTGTATAAATATTCGAGCGAAAGCGCTGTTTCACGCCGTCTTGCATCGGTCACGATTAGTTTTACTTTTCAACTAACTTGTTATCTGTCGTTATATTCATTAGACTCGCTTTCATGCGGCTAATTTGTCTCTATCATTATAACGCGCTATAGCGTACCTGCGGCGAAGGTGTTCGTTTAATTATAGCAACGAGAACCGGCTCCCTGCGGCTATTCCGTTGGCATTTTAGTGCCGAGTTAAATACCCTTATACTCGACATGCAAACATTATACAGGTAGCGGTTATACTGCGAGCTGATGAATTCGTCATCTATTCGCCTAGCGTAGTTGTTCATAATCCCGACCTTCCGCTCGTATCGTATATACTACAAGCCAGTGATCGCTACATCAAACAAAACGGTCAGATCGAACGCAAGAACTCGGATCGCAGTGTCGGACGGCAGCAAAGCGGTGTACCTCAAAACATCAACCGATCTGGAGGATTTCAGCTAGTGAATCGACGCAATAACGATCAACGATATCATTGATATGCTCTTTTTTCGAAATAAAATGAACTCGTACACTATACAATGCTATTTCAAGGAGACTGAGTAAAGTGCCAATGTAAGTTTTGACGCGGTAATCATAAGTCGGAAAATGTGGAAACTGCAGAAACCGTAACTTGTACACATAAAATCAAGTTTAAAAAATATGGATGGATGATATTAGTCCTAAATACACATAATACAATATCTGAGAAAAGTATCAAGATGCGGCAATCAATGCAGCGATGATATAGCAATGGATGGATGATGTGGCACTATAGGCGTGGCGCTTGATGATGTGGCACAGATGACGTAGCAGATGAATGTACCCTTAGGGTATGAAAATGGGCGTGGCAATTAGGATGACGTGGCGCTCTCTGATTGGCGGGGCACAATTTCAGGTACCCTTACTACTTGCGCAAGGCAGTCGTTTTTAGGGGGTTGACGAAGTGCTGTTACGGCCCTCCCTCTTACTCATTGTCTTTATTACATTCCTTACATTATGAAGTTTGGGGGGGCGCTGGAGCACGATAATTTTTGAAAGGGGGCGCTGGAGGAAAAAAGGTTAAGAACCACTGTCTTAAACTAAACCCTCCAAATAATCATGATCCGTAGTATTTCCAAGAAATTTAGATGCAAATTCAATGGAAGAGAGTCATGTATTTTTTCCAAATCCGCCTTCCTAATAAGAAATAAGGGGTTTGGTGAGTGTTCTTATTTGAGGTCCAGCAAATACACCCTCTATTGTATTAACTCAAGCGAGGAAACCTTGTGTGAATGTATTTAGAACGTGTACTCTATTTGATCAGAGCCTTTAAAAAGTTTTTCATGAGATCCAGTTTATTATATAATGGTGGAAATTTTTCGACGCCTTCCTATCTTTCACTGTATCGCAGTCTTGTGATGTTTTGAAAAGAAGAAAATAATAATATTAAATTGATACTGATATAAAAATCTAGGCCTAAAATACTTAATTTTTACATACTTATAAATAGTTACTTTTATTTCTACTTGAGTATTAATTGACGCCGTTACTTCTACTTCTACTTGTGTACCAATGGTAAGTACTTTGACCACCTCCGATAACGTCACAGTGGTTATAGTTATGACCCTACAGCAGGGCCGGCCAACCCGTGGCCCGCGAGAAGGTTTTGAGTGGCTCGCGAGATAATTTCCGAAATTTCTAATATCATCAAAAATGGATTGCACAGATTGTGAACTTGCAAGGCGAACCAAAAATTTGATTAATCTGGCCGCAACACTTGAGATGTGATGACTAAAATATCAGTTCCGACGCATTGACAGATCCATCAGCCATTCACATATATATCTTCGTACACTACAATAAAGCAGAATAATTTGCGATAGATTTATCAAAGGTAAAAAATTTCTAAAAGCTTGGTGCAACATGTTGTCACTCGATTTCTTGTTTTTAATAATTGTTGCCCTTTTGTGAAAATGGAAGAATACCTAATGTATCAGATTGAGTTTAACTATATTCTCGATTACGAGACGAAGTGTCGTTCAACATATGCGACATTGCGTTTGCGCTCGCAGTAAGACCGTCGATTATGAAACCTATATAGGCACGAAATGATTGACGCATATTGGTCACAGCTTTCGATATCGATATGTCCAGCATGCGCCGAATAGCTCAGTCCTCGCAAACTGAGCCCAGCGATAGACAACAGGCCCGCCATATAGTCAAGTGACAATATTATTGACCTATGAAACTTGAAGAAATTTTCGCGCTTCGGGCGGCTAGTGGCCCGCGCAGTAGTTCGACAATCGAATGTGGCCCTTTGGCTGAAAAGGTTGGCCAGCCCTGCTCTACAGCAAGGAATAAGTCACAGAGCAGGCTGTTTTTAGCACTGGAATGCAAAATTTTAAATCACAGATTATAAAAAATATTGACGTGATGGAAAAAACGCGACCTCATATTCGTAATCAGCGTACGAAAATTGACATAGTCATCATTTTGACCAGAAAGCAAAAATCATGTCGACCAGTGTTAGGAGTCGTTGATCTATCCAACTGTCAGAAGAGGATGTCTATTACTGCTTTGAGATAGTTTGCAGATTGCAACGAACACAGAGCACAGTACTACAGCAAAGTGCTTAAATCAAGACCTTCCTAACGATACACGAGCTCTGATGTATTCGTGACTGATCTTACCACCAATAGCTCTATGCAGTTATTATTTTTCTGCGGCAGGGCGGTTACCCCTCCAAAATGGGAATGATCCAGCAGTTTATAGAGATCCCACAAGCGGCAATTCATCACAAGAAGGAAAGATAAAAAATAGTAAAAAGTAAAATAACGGGAATAGGTTCACAGAACCGGAGAAAGTGAATAGCCTCCTAGAAATATAACGAATATGTACAATAGACAATATGGTGAGCACTGAACGCTTGACCGTTGCACTTGTAATAGTAAGTGATGGATCGGACGCAACTGCGGACCAAGACAAAGTCACTCGAAGCTAAACGGCTGACAGCGTAGCAGGCAGGACTCGCAACACAATTTCGTTCTTAGACTACTTTAACTTCAATAATTTTTTAATCTCTTACAAGATTTTTACAATTTTCATAAGTAGTTGCTGTTGTTCATTAAAAGAAAAATTTTGCGCTCATCACCTGTTGGTCTTTCGCACCACGGTCAATAATTGCGTAAGAAAGAAAAAGCAGTCAATTAGGTGCCGACTATTTCTTGGCCAGAACGCACTAATACATATAACCCTTCAATAAACATGCGATTTCGCGAAGTGCGTTGCTAGAAAGATCGACGGCAATATAATCCTGACATAATGTGAGCGCCGCGTGTGGTCGAAATCTTCAATATTGCCATGATAAGGCGATGAAAGGACTCGTGCCAGAGATTCGAGTCCTTGTAATCAGAGCCTCGCGGTACAAATGGGACTCGTAGAGAAAAATATGGCTCCCCGTGAAGAAAACGAGTTTGGATGGTGCGAACCCGTAGACGTGAACACGAACCTATGGCGTGACGGGTTGCATATTGCTCATTCCGACCTTACAGTTCAGTGAAGTAAGTAACAATATATAACATTTTCCAACCGTCTGCTACAGAGCAGACGTGAATGGACTACCGAAAAGGTATCGAGCGATAATGTTCCGACTACAAACCGGACATTGTGGACTACAAGCACATCTATTCAAATTGGGAATAGCAGATTCAGCCAATTGCTCAACGTGCCGCCAAGAAGAGAGTGTCGTACATCATTTATTGACGTGTCGAAATTATAGACACCAGCGAAGAGTTCTCGAGGACACGTGTCGGAAGAAGAATATCGCTCCCACCGTAACAAACTTCTTGACTGACACGCATATTCTTCCATACGTTGTGGAATTCGTTCTCGCAACAAAGCCATACATTTGAGTTTATATTTTGTAATGTAATACCCACCCCTAGATGATAAATGACTTTTTGGATATGGCGAACAAAACCACTTGCGTCATAATCGCCAATCAAATAATAATCAACAACAACAACAACAATAATAGAATGTATCAACCGTTATAGTCAAGTCAAGTCGAGTCATTTTCAATTCACCACCGAGTTAAGTCACTGAGTAAAGTGGCGAGTCCGAGTCATAATGTTTTGACTCGAGTTCGAGTCAAAGTCAATGTGTTGACTGTCAGTTCCTAGTTAATGCCATGTGAATGCCATGCATCGCATTCGCATTATACTTATTTTTCTGACTGTTAACAATCTCTGGTAGCATTTTCAAGTACCAGTACTGATAAGCGAAATAATAATAGTGTAGTGACTTTACTATTCTTCGAAATTACAATGACTTTGTTCGAGTCATGCGCAATAACTCGAGGATAAGTGGAGTCAATACACAAATTGACTCGAAACGGGTCGTTTTTCATTTTTAAGAAAATGACTCGAGTCAAGTCGGATCACCAAAAAATCGCGACTCGAGTCTAGTCATGAGTCGAGTCATTACAACCCTGCTGTCGAGTGAGACCGCTGAAGTCCAGACACCGTGGTTTTCTCGTAGCTTGCGTAGTGGATGAGGATTAAATAAACTGTCTTTAGCGGTAGTATCAGTCCTTTTATTTGATAGAACTGGATTTGAATATCTGCTGCGAGTAACGACCGATTTTTAACTGATCGTTAAAGTCCATAGGCACAGTGGATTCCCCGTAGCTTGTGTTGCGGACAACGGAACTGGCGTATAACGTATCGTTAAAAATACGCTGGTAATTACTCTAAATTTAAGATATTTCGTTATTACAATGCTAGACGAAAGGCGGCGAGAGAGCCCTGTTTACTGCACTACATCTGTTTCTGAAAGACCGAAAGCGTGGACTTGTTCTTCTCTCGACGGATGAAAGTGGGTCGAGCGTGACTAGGGTTGCATTTAAAACAAAATCAATTTGAAACATACATGTTAAAAACAAGGCCCAAATTAAAAACATGTTTTTTACTGTTTTTTATGTTTTTTAAAGCCATGACGTCACGAATATTCAATTGGGACGTCATAGTGGATTGACATTGACAATTGAAAATATAGGGTAATAATAGTTCCTTTGAAGAAATATATGTACTATTGCTCTTGAACCGACCATTTAGAGTAGGGTTCACCAACCCAGTGCCCGCGGGCACCAGGTAGCCCGCGAGGACTAGATGAGTAGCCCGCGAGCCGATTCTAAAAATAGGTGGAATAGCAGCATTTACCAATATTCGTCAGATTATTACCAGTGAGCTTTTAAATATACAGATTGATTGATTCAGCTATTCTTGCTTAAAACACACTAACATGTAACTTTGAAAATATCTTCAATTACAATTAGTAATATATTGATGTACGTGATAGAATCACCAGAAATTCAAGATATGGCGCATTGCCTATAAAGGCGACATGACGGAACGCCGTCCACGGTCCTCTTGAAATGATGGGAGGTTCCGTTACGATAGCTAGACGACCAGGACAATGCCAAAGTAGTAAACAGTATTACTATTCGGAGTCAGATAGCCGTTAAGTACTAGCAGATTTTCAATATATGTATTGTATACCCATTACGTAGGCCTATTGCATCTTTTTGCACAGCTTGTTTCTGTTACACTCAACGCAGTTTAATATACCATCTGTCTAACTTTCTGTAATCGTTGCTGCTGTCCGGTATAATGAAACCTTGTCATTTCTGGATGCTGAATAGTTGGAGATTGAAATTGTAACACTGCAAAATGACCCCCACCTCAGTCTGCAGCAAACATGTGGTGCATTGTTGATACGGAAAAGTACAGCGGTGTATGCGCAGCGGCTATGAAGGTTACAAGCGTCTATGGTTCAACTTATCGCTGTGAATCAGCCTTTTCGGACATGAACTTCATCAAAAGCAAACACAAAACACGCTCAATCAATGCACATCTGGAACACTCATTCAGAATTGCAGTGTCAAGTCACATACCAGAGTACAGCTANTTGATATCATACAATGCCAGGCTTCCCACGGACTGCTATAGAAACAGATATGATGTCCAGTCCTGCCCAGTGCTATGAATATCAAAGCNGAAATTCAGTGTGGTGCGGGTAAACGNCGGGAGTAAACAGTAGCCCGCCGCTTCAATCANTACGCAAAAGTAGCCCTCGGTTGTAAAAAGGTTGGTGANCCCTGATTTAGAGGGTTCCAACCATCCCATATCGATAAACGTCGGCTAAATCGGGTGGTANTTGTCCGTAGGCTCATAAAACATGTTTTTTGGAAAGTATTTACACAATAATCGAATAATTTTATAACTTCAAAAAAACACAATTTTTTTTCAGAATGTCTTTTTGAAACACTGTTTAAAACATGTTTGAAACACCGTTTGTTTTAAATGCAACCCTAAGCGTGACCAGCTCACTCACGCTGATAAACTACCGTGACGCAGATTCAAACCACTGCAATTGTCTTAAACCAATGCAAGACAAATTATTTCCTCAAAATATTCTAACTACAATTTACATATGACTGATCGTACCACCAGCAAGAGGTCGGAGCCATGGCTAATTGGCCATACAGCAGTGGTTCCAAACTTTCACATATAGTTACGAGCCAATTCCCGTTTTGAAAATGTTCCGCGCCTTTCTCTAAATTTGGTAATCTGAATACCGAATATGTAATAAGGTCAGAATCTTCCCACACCTATCAAAAGCCTATTTGAGAAGCTGATTACTAAAAAGAGTCAGCACCTCCGTGAACTCGATAAAAAGGCAAATGACCCGTCTCTACACAACAGAAGAGAAGGTTACCAGTTGTGAGCACACATTATCTGCCACCGACTGAAGTCAAAATTGACGTGACTAAGATAACACAGTGCTGCGTTTGAAAATTATTTTTCAAAGGTCGAAGATGTTTTAACTGATTCTGAATCAATTCTTTGCGCTAAACTAAAAAATGCAATCTGTTTTTTCAATCAGGGCCAGTTTTTTTCTTCATCACATATTCAATTATGCCAGCTTTGGTCATTATTGCACACAAATAAATTAAATTCTGTGATAGCTTAATTAGTCATGCATGTGGTAAATTTTTGCAAGATGGTATTTTTATTTGAGTTCAAGGTTTTCGCAGTGACAGACGTTTTAAATACTACTAAAATATAATAACACAGTTGAAATAAAGGCACTTACAACTAACCAAGAAATCGTAATTTTGTTCAATGACGCTCAACCTAACAGAAGAAGGTACAAGTTAATATGTTACACTATAGACACACGTGAATACTTAACACAAATGTGTTTTAAATGCGAAATCCTTGCCAACATAATTGCCAGAAGTGTGAAATGAAAACGAAGTATTCAAAATAGCTTAACAAAGAAAGCGTTGTGTGGAATATGATGGTAAATTAAACTGATACCGATACTGATATTCCGACGATAAATACAATAACAGTATATATGATGTAGATGATTTAGGCCGACTATAGATGCCGCTTCAAAGATTTCCTTCCATATGTGGAGATATGTGGATCGCTCTTTAAGCACCAACGGTAATATGCAAACATGCTCAATTGCTCAAGTCCCTGTGTCCTTGATACCTTTCTTCCATTTGGCGAAAGTCTCAGTGGAATCTCTCTCATTATTATTCGCTGTAATGACCACAGTTGACTGGAAAGTAATCCTAATGAGAAGTCAGAATGTGCATTTTCACAGACATCAGGGATCCAAGGATTGAAAGCTTTCGAACAGCGTTTTGACCTGTGCTCCGTAATCGAGGCTTCTGTGCTTTCCGGGAAAGTTTAAAATGACTACTCGAAAAGCTGGCCATGGTCATTTTTCTACTGCACCCATGTGTGCAGTGAAACCTTTGTCTTTGATCAGTTTACAGATCTGCGGTTAAGCCCAAAGCTCATATTAATCCTGAAACTTCTTTGCAGTATACTATAGGACCGTGGTTTTCAAATTTTTCCAGATACGCTGCCCTTTTTGATAGTGAAAAATCTTGCGCCCCCTTCCCCTGATATTACGAAATATCAAAGAGAAAAATCAGATTGCTTGCAATCCCAACGGATAGTTTGATGGCATTAAAGGTTATGGCTATTGATGAGAGAATTCTAAAATATTGAATTCGGACAATAGACAATAGAAATACGATGAACTGGAGGTAAATCGCGCGAAGCGCGAGGATTTTTTCAATTAACAGCGGCTTTACGCCCCCCCACTTTGAGAAACACTGCTATAGGGAATGGCCTTCGTCATGATTGAAATATTTTCTAAACTTTTCATCAAAACATCATTTTTAAATCCTTGTTATGACGTCATAAATCTCAATCGCATAACGCTGAAAGCTGCAAATTTCGAAAATTCAAATGCAATTTGCCGAAAATCCAGACCTGATTGAAGAAAACGTATGACAGTTTTGGATTCAGCATCAAAAAGTACACTAGGAACTGGCAATACTCTAGTAATCTCAAATTTAACGCAGAACAGTGTAATGTGCTATGGAACATTGTCAAATCCGAGACTGCGTGTACATTCTGGGCAACGACTAAAAATAAAGGTAATCCGTGACTCATCGGGTATTCGATAGTCTATTGTATGTCATCCTCCAGTTGCTACAGGCGCTACGTATAAGTCGAAATTGTTGACATGCATGAACCAGCAATTACATTACAAGGATGTTATCAAATACGGAAGTCAGCTAAACGCGATGGGAAGCTGTCGCGTCTCAATGGAAGCTGTTAAAATTAGGTCTCATAATTAGGAATATGCAGAAAAGTACAATGAAGGAAACTCCAGCAGTTAACAAATAAATGACGAGCCTCAAAAGCTAAACAAGCAACACCAGATCATTGTCACATAGACCCGAATTTTGGCTAACAATACGATCTGTAACATAAACGAGGATATGGCTGCTGTCGCAAGGAAGCGAATATGGATTTCAACGGCCGGCAGTTGTACCAGTAGTCGAGTCTATTCATCAGTGGAAATAAAGCTATCGGTAAAGATAGTTCATCCATACGACCATGCCAACCATTCTGCAAATATATCTAGGAGGAAGCAAACTACCCCCGTAAGCTTGAGAAACGCCACGAGGAAGATTATATTAATGTTTTAACGAGATTAGTCAGAGTACCGTACTAATCGATGCACTGGATTTTAAGTCTGTGATTCTATTCGTACCTGGATGTCGGCAACGCGATCAAAGGCGCATTGTTTTTACAGTTACCCTGAATCAGGATTAATCCCTTGACGCAAGTTATGTCATGGATTATTGCAGCTGTATTTGTTGTAATGACCAAAAGCGCAGGAGCAGGTGAGCTGCTTATAAATGACTCAGCCTCCATGATCCGATACTTAGTGCATGATTTGAATTGTTTTTCTTAAGCAAGTCTTCGAGTTGTAGTTTTCTGTATTGATAATATGGATTACCAATTGCTCACTAGTGCAGTGGCCCGCAACCTTTGTGTTTCCTAAGCAAGTTTTTGAGTTGTAGTTTTCCGTATTGATAATTTCGATTACCAATTGCTCACTAGTGCAGTGGCCAGAAACCTCTGGTGCGGGGACGGTGGCGGTCCGCATCGTACGGTACGGTACGTTGTTTGGGTGGAAAAATAATCGCCCTACTGATAAGAATTATAAAATATCCAAGTAAATATCTAGAATTGCTACAGGTATGTTACTGGAGGTTACGTGTACTCCAAAATCATTTCTTTGATCGTCTGCCCTTCCTTTTAGAATGCATAGCTTGAAAGTGATTTTTAAAACGGCGACTACTGCCGGAATACCGGATATTGCTGCGAGACAGTGATTCTCAGTTTTTTAGAGATCGATTCAAATATAAGTTCGATCAAGGTTCTGCGATCCAGAGCATGACACAACGAAAAAAAATTTGTGGTATTATGGTAAATGTTATGGGCAGGTTTAAAATGTATAAGGTGCCGACAATCAATCTCTGCACACAACTATATAAGCTCTATAGCAGTGGTCGGGAACCTTTTTCGCCCGAAGAGCCATATCGGTCCAATAGTTTCTATTGTAGCTCTCAAAGAGCCATACATGTCAATCAACTGTTGCGTCACAATTGAACATCCGTGACGCATTGGTGGCACTAATATAGGGGATTCGTAGTGTACGCCATATTTTTCTGCCCACATGGGTGGGTGGAGCCAAACATGGCCATTTGGCCAATACAGCAGTACATACGCACCGTGTGATACGTCAGTAACGTGGGGTTAGAGGAGGCAAGTGAGGCAGTGCCTCAAATGTCGAGTGAAGGAAATTGCGAACCATTTAATGGTTATTGGTAGGGATGGTGTGAACGCGAGGTTCACGTTCGCGTTCTGTGTGTGAACCTCGGGAATTTAGAGGTTCGCGTTCACAACAGATCCTTGGTAGGTTCTGCACTGTGAACCTTTCTCATATATTACAATTTTCACTTCATTATAACATCTTTGGTTCAAATTTATTTCATTTCAACTGCGGGCCACTCTATGCATGGCTCTGACAGCATTAAAAATCAACACTAAACGAGCACTTTGGCAATCTCAAAAGTTTTACTTGCTTTGTTACAAAAGTTTGCTCGAAATATCCAGCTTTCCGTTTGTGAATATTTAGTGACCCTCTGCTGTGAGCTAGATCCGCAATCACACAACATCACGAGCGACATACGTAGTCAGCAGCGAATGATGCTTATTCAACCAATCAATGAGATTGATATCGTTTCTGATGTAAAAATGTAGCAGGCGTACGGGGTCAATTTTGACTTCATATCTTTACTGCATCATTAATACCAAATCCGTGCGATTGAGGTGTTGGCTACGGCTGTATAATTTGTCGATGGGGTAATATCGGTAGCAAGTATAGGATCCCATTTTACACTCTGCTCAATATCAATGTAGCAATACTCAGACGCCGAATAGGCCTACATTGTCCGGTCTGGCCTAGACCGTTAAGGCGAAGGCTTTTATTCCCTGGTAAGTCTTCGTCGAAATTGTTGGCAAAGCGACGGAAGATATTGATTTTATGGGAGTATTATATCCTTTGATTGCCTTAGTTGATACATTTAGCTACGTTTAAAACGCCGATATGTACTTCAGCATTGTGGCATTATGTGGCCCGAGTCATCGCTAGGTATCGCGTACATTAATATAGGCTATCACTTCATTGAAAGACAGGGTTGGAATTAGCAATATGACGTCACGTGACGTCATGAAGTTCACGTTTGCGTTCACGCAGAAATTTTTAAAAAGGTTCGCGTTCACACGAACCTGAACCTTTCAGAGGTTCACACCATCCCTAGTTATTGGTATCTGTGATCGAAGTTTATGAATGACTGGATTTAGAATATCTTTATTCCCAAAATCACTGAATTTTCAAATTTATTGTTCGTAAATAAAGCGCGAAAGGAGACGTAAGGCTCAGATGAGACACAGACTGGCCAAGCATCACCTGGTGTCTCCGCTCAGCATCGTAAATAGCTTAGAATTTATGATCGCTGATATTATTCACATGTAATTGTCGCGTTGATTCCTAGAATCCAAGTATTGATCGTCTTCTACAATATTCGGCGTAACGTAATGTTGCGTTACACACCTACATTTTACAGCGGTGATAGAAAGCTGCTAACCAATCAAGAAAATGGATAACGATAGCGTTGTTTTGAATTTGAATTTTTAATTGTGAATGTCACTTCCAAGACATTTTATTTCTCGGCGAAGATAAGGAAGACGAAGTGTATTTGAAAACTACATTGTCCTACACGTGTCGCCATGTCTGCTATTCTCTTTCGTCAATCAAGGTATCGTGCAATCCAAGATTTCTAGGCGCGCAATGGTGGTTAGATCGAATTCGCGAGTGGTGTTAGTCGCAGGTGCGACAGCAACTTAAATTTGGGGATTTTGAGAAGAGGGTAGTACGAGCCCCTAACAATGGATACCCCACCTTCGTGACCTTTAACAGACATGTTTATGCTGCCACGTGCATAATTGTTCTCGCCATCATGAAAAGTTACCTACGAATTGCTGGAATATTGATAAATTAAGTACAAAATTAAAAATTTCTCAAAGAGCAATATCTTATACCCAAAAGAGCCATATATGGATCGCGAGTCATATGTTCCCGACCACTACTGCTCTTTTGCATGTTATTTCGTACACAAGAAAGCCATTCATGTCGTATCATTAGTGTCGGTGAAATTTATCCTAATATGACATTATATTGCAGGGGTCTCAAACAGGCGGCCCTCGAGATCATTTTGTGCGGCCCGCGTCTGCATTCCGGATTTTGAAGTATTCGACAATATTTCACCGCCACTGTTTTTTATTCGATTTGAGAACTTGAAATTCGCTCTAAAACTACTTCAAAAACATGAAATGACATGACTGTTGTAATTATAGTAACCACCAACCACACGTCAGTAGCTTGTGTAGTGTGTTAGTTTTATTATTCAATACCAAACTGAATTTTTAAAGTCATGTTTCTTTTGTTGCAATATATCCTGCAACCCGTACCGATCTACTGTGTTGGCAGTTAACAAGAAACAGATACTCGTAGATGATTACGGAATTTTTGGGATCGGATCCCTCTCATTTCAAGAATCCGGCCCAAGAGTCGGATCGTAGTCCGGCCAGAGAATTGAAAAACAGGATCGGAGTCGGACCAGAGAATTTGTTGAACCGCCCGCACTAATTTCTGCCCGTACATCACCCATGATATACGGGTATGAATATATGCACCCATGATCAGAACAACATATACCACAGACTTATACCGCGGTGTAAATCGAGTCAGCGTTTTAGTCCAAATTATGCTTGCACGTAGGAAGGCAGGAAGGATTTATGCCACAATATGATTCTTAGTTAGGTTCTGTTTTCGCGTACCAACCTTTTTCGGCCCTTTGGGTGAGAATACGCACTCTTTTCGCTAAGAATGTACGCTCATAGGCTCTAACATCAATGGATTAGTCGGCGATTGGACATTTCTATACAATGGCACATTAATCATTATATTTAACATCATTTCCAAATTCGAAGGTAAATCTAACGCTGATTTGATTTGACTTTAGTAATGACATTATCAATAGCCTAGTTATCAGGAGCATGCCCTAAATCCGGATTAGGCTGCGCTAATTCTATGCTCTGTTATCAGAGCAATCTTGGTTCAATTCTAAGATATTCTACAATATGTCTCGCCAAATGTCCGCTACATAACGCGACAGCTTTTACGACGCCATGATGCATTTGTGCGCTCGCATGGGGTCTATAACTCCTTATTTTTACAACCATTTTATTCAAATATTTTAAAATGTTTTTTTTTTCGGCCAGGTGTGAATTAACAATAAGACATCAGATTTCACGATGTGCGCGGAATGCCACTCTGCAACGTCCCGTCTGCAATAAGGCCTACTTCAAAATACAGGGAATACGCCTATATCAGTGGTCGGGAACCTATGGCTCGCGACCCAGATATGGCTCTTTTGGGTATAAGATATGGCTCTTTGCGAAATTTTTGTTGTGCGTCATCCATCTATATTGCAGCAACTTATTTTAAAATCTTCAGCACGAATAGTATAATCATTCTTGCGGCAGTATAAACATGTCTTAGAGAGGTTGATGTGGCGGCGTATTTGGGGTTAGGGGCTCGGATCCCCTTTTCAAAGTCTGCGAATTTAAGTTGCTGTCGCGCCGGCGACCAATATCAATCCCGAATTCGATGTACCTACCACGAAATCTTCGATTTCAGGGCCTTTGCTTGGACTTACTTTAGGGCTATTTTGGAATCTGATTACGTTCAACATCTTCGCAAACCCCCGAATGAAGGCAAGCGACCCCCACGTTTAGAACCGCTATCTTTGAATAAAGCATTTAAACAGACTTTACCATCTCTAGCAATATACCGTTCTCCTATAATTGCGATTACAGTTAAACTTATTTCAGTAAATGAAGGTTATTTTCGTTTATATTTAATTGCATTTGCGAGGATGATAGTTCCCATATTAAAATCAATGAATGTTGTAGTAAATTGCGCTCAGCGCGACGAAAATTATCATGTAGCATAGATATTCCCAAAAACAATGTTATTATGCTGATTTACGAAATAATTATTAGCCTTCAAAATTCCGGACATTTAGGCATATTTTTGAAATTCCTCCCGGACGCATGTTTGAAGAGTGAAATTCTCGACATGCCCGGGAAATTCCAGACGTAGGGCAACCCTAACCTACGATCTCGTATGACTGAAGAAAGTCTCTAATTTGGTATGAAGCTTAACTTCAATAATTATTATTATCAACCAGACTCTAAGTCATCAGGAATTCCATGCAACACCAAAAGACGCAGTAACTATAAAACCATGCAAAAAGTAGTTTCATACTTTTAGTGTTGTCTACGTCTGTAGGAAATCATAAAAATATCATATGCCCCTCAGTGCAATAAAATTAAAAATATATGACTTGCAAAATATCTTTGTAGCTCAAGTTTGCATACTCATCACTCAAATAAAGGTGTGGCGAGATAGCGCAGTAGTATAATCCGCGCCTGCAACACCAATGGGTGCGGGTTCGAGTCTGACAGAGGTGGACTTCTGAATTCCGACACCTAAGTGTTGGAGGTTTACCTAGGCTCCTCCTCGCCACCTCATCCGCGTAAGCGGTGTCTTAAAAAAAACCTAGAGATGGGCCGTGCTATAAGTCGACAGTTACGGAAAATAATGAACAATATCGGCCTGGCCATAGTAGTCGACAAACACCATGAATACCACAAAACAAACAGACTCAAATAGAGGCAACAAGCATGATTAGCACGAGTGCACTACCCCGAAGTCACGATTTTTCAATTGTGACGTAATAGCTGATTGACATATACGGCTCTTTTGGAGTTCAGATGGAAAATATAGAGTCAATATGGCTCTTCGGACGAAAAAGGTTCCCGACCACTGGCCTATATTATTGGTGCTGTGTCCCGCGGCGCCATCAAAAATCATGAAATTAGCCCGCGAGCGCATTTGAGTTTCAGACCCCTGCTTTATTGTATTATGCGATAGGCGACTATAGTTTCCCACTTTTTGCTGTAGTCGACTGCTTTACGTGCTACCACAGTATCCGATGACAGGTTATTTGGCAGACGTGACTGAGATGTCGGTGGCTTAAACTTAGTAAGTCATACACGAACACTCCCTCCAGGAATTTAATACGCCGAAGCTATGGAGCTTATTAGAAATACATGTCAGGTTCATTTTATTAGAGCATGACAAATTGTCGTAACAAATTGCCTGCGTATTTTGCTCATTGGGTGGTACTGAACACAGCGGATTTAAAATGTACAAAGTATGTACAAACAGCAGCACGGGCCAATTTTTTGAGACATATTCTTTTTGAAAAATAAATCGGCAAATATCACTTCCGCTAAACGTGCGACTCTGACCAAAATTCATACCTATCGCGACCCATGTTTTGGTCGCGAACCATACTATGAGAATCACTCGCAGAAGAGCATTGATAACATTGTTTCCATTTGCGTCATTTAACCTAAGCGAGTTTGTATTTTCTGTAATGCCAGCAACAAAACACGAAATCTAGAACAGTGGTTCTCAACCGGTCGACGGACCCTCGGGGGTCCGCGAAACCACTAAATTTGCAAAATTCAGTTGATTACCTAATTTGAAATTTATAAAATCGGCGAAATCACTAGCAAGCTGTGATCCATAACTGCTGAAACGTTGGGACATATATCAACAAAATTATTACCTGATATGAAATATCCCATCGAGCAGACACGTGTTAATCTTCAATTAGCCAATAGGCCTTTGGAAAGAATAAAAAATCATAGTGAGGACAATGCGGTTGACTTCGAAATGTTTGCAAAATTTCTTTGATTTGAGGTTTTGAGTCTCAGCAAATTAGTGAAGAGTCGTTTAAAATTGAAACCACGTCACGAAATGCATCTTCTCTTCTGGTGCCACATATGCTGCGGTCATACCGAAAGATGTCGTCGGCGGCGTTACGCGCAATTATATTAGCTCCGCTAACTCCTATCCATTTTATCAAATCGAAGGCGTGGATTTTCAAGGCATGACCACGTATTTCAAGAAATGTAGCTGTAGACTTTGCTTTGAAATGATAAAACTATATACCCAATTTCTACATATAAAGTAAAATGCTGTTTCCAGGACAAGTCATTTGTTGGTTTTTATCAAAGCCTACTGTTGATACTTGAACAGGACAGACTGTTGCACGATAATTGAGATTAATTTGCACAAAAACTTGAGGGCGTCCGCGGGGGTCAGTGACGGCCCAAAGGGGTCCACGAAGACAAAAAGGTTGAGAAACACTGCCCTAGATTTATTAGAACACGCGTTTCACGCTCGGTAAAAAGCTCACCCTTGACTCATACCCTCGAGCTTGATGTAAGCACCTGTTGGATAATCCCGCTTGTGCGAAAAATCATCAAGACATCGTCGGCCGTTCACGTTTTTATTTGTGTGCCTTGGAGTCGACTTTTACTAAAGTACACCAGCCAAGGCTGTGTCAACAAAGCGAGTTTCGTGTAATATCTACAAATAGTACATTGAACGCTCTCTTTATCGGAATTTCATGCCGGCGACGTCATATTTTGTGATGATGATTGCTGATATACAATGTTCTTTCCAATCCTCTACTAGTTGCTGACGATTACCCCTGACGAGTGACAGCCGAAAATATTCGGGTTCATTTCAATAAGAAATGGGAAGATCCTCGCCGATGTGTGGCGAGATAGCGCAGTGGTATAATCCGCGCCTGCAACACCAATGGGTGCGGGTTCGAGTCTGACAGAGGTGGACTTCTGAATTCCGACACCTAAGTGTTGGAGGTTTACCTAGGCTCCTCCTCGCCACCTCATCCGCGT
>ATSW01007036.1:0-18032 GCA_000444245.1 Botryllus schlosseri
AATTCTCTACTAGTTGCTGACGATTACCCCTGACGAGTGTCAGCCGAAAATATTCGGGTTCATTTCAATATGAATATACTATTTAATTTCCATTATACAGATAGAAGTTGGAACTATGGAAGTTGCGAATTATAATTGGTTTAATTTTGACTAGTTCTGTAGTATATTCAATTACAATTGATCGGTTACTTCTGATCGGATAATATGGCGTCAACATATCCTGTAGCCGCAACGAATACGGTCTCACCTGCCCATATCGCAGCAGTGCCTCAAGGTCAGGTCGTGGCATCCTTGCCAAATGCAGCAGGACCAACAATTTCCAATGATCACGCCAATTATCAATCCAAGTTCAGAGGTCTAGGAGTAAGTATAATTGATTGCAGTCCACGAAGCCGATTAAATCTTATCTCTATACAAATCCATCGATACATCAGTATATGTTCATTTGACATTGGTATTTTAAGATCACTCAAGTCGTCCTTGGAGTGGTCAGCTTAGGATTAGGAATAGCGGTCGCCGTTATCCAAATTTCTACGATTGGATCCGGTATCTGGGGAGGAATATGGGTATGACAGCATGATATATTGTGCGTTTATTATAATTTTGATACATTGATTTTTTGCAGTTTATAATCGCCGGGAGCGTAGCCATACTGAGTGGCGCGAAACCAAGCAGATGCAGCGTAAGGAGTTATGTGTAATATTTAATTTTTGAGACAAGGGATAAGTTCCATAAATTTTTCGTGTGACTTGAAGACATGCGCTGTTATGACCACTGGCGTTGGCGTAGCCCAGGGGTGGACGAAGAACGAATCTATCTAACACACTCACGAATCGGGTTTTCTAGGCACAGTATACTAAAAGTAATAAACTTGCTGGTGTTGCCAATCTAAAATCACTTTCGGTGTCCGAATTACGTCATTTACGTTCCACTTTCTGTGATGTTTAGCAATTGAAACCTTCCTAAATGCATGGGCCACGAGATCGGGCCATCGCGCCATCAATGAAATAAAACTAATACTTAGCTTATCATTATGATGTTGAAATATGTTGGGAAAACGTTTAAACAAGTACCTACAGTATTCTGTTTATATTGCGCATTTTATCAATATTTTTACATTTCTTGAGGCTTTCGCGACCCGCACAAAACGGTGTTGCGGGCCGCATGTTGGAGGCTTAACTCGATTCCAAAACTGATTCTCTTGATTTTCTTTTGTTTCCTGTTTTCTTTTTCCCTTTTTACTTAATTGAAAAGTCGATGCAGCCCCCGGCCGTAGTTCGCCCATCCCTGGCGTAGCCAGAGAGGTTCATTTTATTTAGATTTACCGGCACGGTAAATAAAATAACGCAGAGTCGAATTCAGAACTATTTAATAATCCAACCATAGTGCGTAATGATTCGCCCTTATTACTATTCAAAAGTAGGCTATATTTATCAATACGATATGCGTGAGTCATAATTCGCCATTTGGTTAGGCTATTACTTATTATGAACGTATAGGCCTACTTTTGAAAGCTGTATTCAAATTTTGTGTCACATCTCAGCTATACTGTAATCTACAGACTTCATAGATCCAAGCACTGTGAAGACACATAGCGATGTGCTATTTCTGGAAGAGCCTTCCACCTTCGTACAGCAATGACTCGAAACCAATAAAATAACGATTTGGGGGTCTAACATGTAGGCTACTCACGATGCTCTGTGCATTGTTCAGTGTTCACCACTATGAGAATACGTTATAATATGTGTAACTGAGCACCAGGTGGTGGCATCATATATGTGGTGTGCGAGGCGACGTCGCAATGATGAAATAAAAAACCAGGCGTGATACAATTTCCTCGTCCCTGCACCGAGCCTGTCTGATGCGCAGTCGGGCAGTCGAGTGGGGATAACGATGTTGTCATTTCGTAGAAGATAGCGCTTGCTCGCTCGCTGAATCCAGCAACGAAATTTTGATCGACTGCTGGTAACATACAGCTACCAACGTTGGCAAGACCGGCATGACATACCACCTCAATTCCATAGCTTTTCATTTTAAGTTCTAGATCTAGGCCCTAGGGCTAGGCCAAAGGTCGGTGTTCGACTAAAAGACTACTCCCAGTCGTTTCGACTCCGTCATATTTCATCGTATCGCAATCTTTGTCAATGTCTTGAGTCGATGAAATTATTAAAACTCTGATACTGAGAAGAAAGTGTGCAGATGAAAAAATTTCCACATTGAATGTACCGAAGCTTGACATTGTCCAATATGGCATAGTGTGGTGGTTACGATAAGCGCCTAGCACGCAGACGGACTGGGTCGATTCCCGTCGGAGGTTTATCTGGGCTCCTCATCCCCTGCCGTTCTTACGGCGACAAAAAAGTCCAGAAAAAGACCCGACGAAAGAAAGCACTCACAATGAATGGAAAGAACTAGTAGAAAGAGCCGCGCCTTCAAAGAGATCAACATCGAAAAAGAACTGTGACATCGGGCACTCTAGGCCGAGGTGGATGTTAGAGTAAAGGATCGCTACTGATGCGTGTCGTTCGACATCCTCCTATCTGTTCATGACATCGCATTATTGTGTCTTATCGCATTGTACATTGTGTGTGACTTGTTCAGATCAAAATTATAACCCAACTATGTTATGTTATGTTATGTTATGACACGGCAATTCCAACATTTGGGATAGGAAAACCAACACTTACATCATGGAGGATTATGCAGTACTGTGCACAAGGAGGTGGAGTTTACTTACTTATGGTTTCAGTCTCAGTTTATTAAGAATTTTCATCAATTCAAAACATCACAAGAATGCGATACCATGAAAAGATAGGCAGGTGTCGAAACGAGTATTCGAAATCAGACACCCACCCAGGCCCAGGGGATATGAAGAGGAGGCATATGCACACTGAATGAAAAGTTAAAAGAAGATAATAAAAAAAGACGAGCTACAAAATGAGGCGGCACGTGACGGAAGGCGAGATCGATATGTCAGGTCGTGGTCCGGTAAACTTAAGGGTTGTCAATATTCAGTAAAAATCGCTTGTATTTCTACTTGAATGTGGACAACTGGACGTGGACATGCTCAATGACTGTCGGATAGCCGGCGAGCTGTTCCACAAATCAGGTCCGGCATATTTGATAGAGCGATGATCTTTCCTGTCGACCATATGATAGTTGGACGAGGATGTGCGGATGTTACTGTACTTGATGCGCTTTTTATTCCGAGGTACAGAAGTCATTGAAATTTTTGGGGCAGTAACCACAATGGAACTGACACATAAACTTGGCAATTTCTAGTTTACGCATTTCCTTTATGTTTAGGACACCGAACCTTTTGAGCCGTGATTTGTTGGACGCACAGCCTTGTCCAGCAATTGTGGCTCTCTTGGGGCCCTGGCTATAATACAGAGGACCTGATGTTGTAGTTTTTGCAGTGGCTTGAGAACACTGACTCTGACAGCCCCACAGCAAAGGATGCCATATTGTAACTTCGATTGGAATACGGATTTAAAGACTATCAGAAGGACCCAGCGCGTCATGTAGTCTCTAAGGTTGTTTTTAACGATTGTATGCGACTCTTCCACGACATGTTCGAGTCCAATAAAAGCCCGAGGTTAATTAACATAATTGGAAATAATGGTAAAGCTGCAAATTACAACTATGCTCCATACATTGGCCTATAATGATTGTTTTTCATTTTATGACAGGCCTTGTAGCGACAATTCTTGGAATGTTTGCGCGATCTTATATCCAGCGATATTATAACAGGTGATTGCTGGACTTTCGCTTTCAATTATTGCCGCTCTGATTGCAATGTCTGTGGTGGGAGTCGAAGGCTTTCTGACAGCTGCATTTGCCTCACAAAATCCATATTATTATTACTACAATTCCACAGTAAGGCGATATTTAACTTTCTACATTGATTCGATAGTTACACCCAACATATGGTATGATAATGATTGATTTGCAGACTGTTGCAATTTTGCACGGAGCGATCGCCTTCACGTCGTTCTGTGAATTGATAATCGCCATAACGTATTCCGCCTATTGTTGCAAAGCCGGGTGTGGGAGAGTATTTGAACAAGTGAGTTTATCTTTATGCGATTTCCGATATATACGTTGAGAGATAATTTGAAGAAGGAATCAGAAGCCCTCTCATCATTAACTCAAATTATATAGCAGACAATCAATTCATATAAGGGCCCACCGTATATAGTGCGGAGCGGATCGACAAATTCTCTGGTCCGGCTCCGATCCGGTTTGCCAATTCTCTGGTCCGGCTCCGGCCGTATCAGGAAAATTACCGATCCGGCTCCGGCCGAAAATGAAAAAGTCCTGCCGGAAATCCGGGCCAACACGGTACGGTGGTTCCGTGAATTTAANAAATATNGCTCGTTTNTTTTCGCAACTGGCTTGGCGNTTACTTGCGNGTNNTNGGTTNGTANTTATTTAGTTACAAACGTCATGCTTATCCATAAACATTCTGGCCTTATCAAAATAGTACTGATCCGGCTTCGATCCGGTCCGGCCAAAATTGAAAGAATCCGGCCGGATATCCAATCCGGCTCCGGTCCATGCTCCGCCCTGCTATGTACCCAACATGTAACCGCACAAAACGTTCGAACTCAAATATTAAACTTTAAAATCTTATGGGAACGTGAATAACCAAATGAAAATTGATTATTTATCTTGAAAGTAATGCTTAAAACTTACAATTCGACGTGACACAGTGTCCGGCATAGGCAACACGAATCTCAAAAACCATGTGAAGGTCAGGAATCAGTGTAAACAATATCGGAATGGTGTAGAACTGGGGTGGACAATCTACATCGGGCGAATGGCTCTGGAAACGGTATTAAAATGTTGATAAAATGCGCGGTAAAATTTAATGACTGCAGCGACTTCATTAAGTTTCTTTTTAATATATTTCACCATGATATCGATATGTTGCGGTAGTATACGTCGCGTGCAGTGGCGTACGCAGGGGAGTTTTGGGGTTAAAAATCCAAATCACGTCCTTCTGCAATGACAATTTGATCTCCAGTATTTTAAGCTCATTAGCAATTAAGCAATTAGTATCATTTTGCTGCGTTTCGAAAATTTGGGATTCCGAGAAGGCTTGCAAATTAGCGTAAGTGTTCTCCAGGTTCAGTAAGAGGCACTGATATATGTATATTCGTCGTTTATTCGAATTAATAGGACCAAAGGTTAAACAAGAAAATGCACAGTCTAGTACAAATGGACCATAAAATTGAAAATGAAATTGAGTTTAGTGTGGTATTATAAAATTAATGTGGTCGCGTGTCGCGGTCTTGGTCTGTATGCAATAATTTTGAACATATCATGGTTCTGATTTTGCATGACCGGATGAATGATGAATGAATGAAAATCGCAGGTAGAGGACGCTATGTATTACGTGCTCCATTGTTGCTTGGAATTGTAATGGAATAGTCAATGGACATGATTCACCCTTCCCTTCGCGGATAATAGCAATTATTACGTCACCGACAAGCTACATCCGGATTGCATACTCGCGGACAATTCATGTTCAAACCCAACGCAATAAAAGTCTCGTGAGCATGAGGGACTTGATTATTGAAGCATGTGAATCATCTTTTTCTGAATACGATAAACCTATTATTGAAAAACATATGCGTGCAAAAGTACCGAATAAGGCGATTTCCACTGCTTGTAAACTTGTAGCTGGTAATGTTCTATTTTTCTGAAGACCTGTGAATGGGCGCAAGTTTAAACCATCCCATCACTTTCGTGGAAGTTATAGGTGTCAAACAAACGGCCTGCATTTCTCCGCATGGCTGCCCGACATCTGGATGATAACAAATAACGTAGGTGTTATTAAACTGGCCAACGGTTATACTCGGCAGCATACACTCTTCTCTTGTGCGAAATGAAGATCTCGTATTTTCTGATCGCGGCAATTCTTCATATGCATGAAGGTATGTTTATTGAACGCAATTATCGCGCAGTTGATTTGAGGGTGATTTTAACTATAATAGTAAGTATAATTATACGAATTCTGCGATACATAGCACTGACACTGTCATCGAGAATTTATAGTTTTTCAGATGTATTATCAATTTGTTTTCAGTCAGGTTTATAAATTGCTTATACACACCATGAACTGGAGCAATGGAGCAATCACCTTCAGTCTCCAATCAAATTTTAATGATTCGCAGTCAGCATGAAAGTAGCCAAGTTTATGTGAATTGGAGGAGCCAAAAACACATCAATAACGACGTGACTTTACAGATAAACTGTAACCAAAAATTAGTAAATTTATTCTCAATCTACCAAAGTCGAAATATGTGTGACAGTGCGGTGCAGGACTGACTTTTAACCGCATTCTAGTGGCGATTAAATCACACCAGAATTAGGGCAATGAAATCTTTCAACTGAGAAATTAGTCCCCTTCTCCCATGCAGTTTTTAGCAGTATCGCACTGCACATGATTATGTAGGCCTACAGAATCGCACGCTAAATTCAATCCCATACAAGACCCCATTGCTTTGTGGGATATTCAAGGTGATCATCATCATCGCATTTCGACTAACCGTTTCAGGACGCTGTGACTCTCCCGCATTAGTCTACGAAATGACTCTTACCGAAGCCTTCAAGCATGACCTGGTATTTTACCACAATCTCAAAAGATCGACTGTGTCTCCGACATCTGGCAACATGATCATGCTGCATTGGGACAACGAATTAGCGAAAGAAGCCAGCAAGTTTGTTAGGTAATATACAAGCTTCTGTGATTGCATATCCTAAACCTGTCTCGCGATTCCTTGTGATGAATCCTCGCAATTTTGGAGATTCGTTCCTGAGCACAAATCGTCGGAGTGTTTAACACTGTGAAATTTATTTAGATGACATATTTGGCAAACTTTGTATTAAAATTAAGAAGACCACTGACATAAAATCGCCCGTTGCAAGAAAATAATTTTGCGTTGAATAAATTGGCCAATAAAATATTCCACTCTTTGTTGGTTTGCAAAGCAGTTTTGGCTCTCGATAGCGTATAGGCCCAAGTCAACAATGCACCTCGTACCCTCTGATTTGGTGTTACGTACCCCCAAGGGGTCTTCTGGCCCCTGGTTAGGAAGCCCTGCCTTAGATGATTCTCCGAGCAGCCCAACGATACTGCATGCGAATAAAGTGTCTCTGAACGCCAAGAACTAACCCCGGTTTCATTTTAAAAATTAAAGATAAGCTTGTCAGAAGATTATGATATATTACACTTCGTTCCAGTCACATCGTCACTCCAATCACATATGTCGATTGACACCACGTGTGCGGTGTACGTGTACGGACTACTACACTCTGTTATGCTCAATTTCATGTTCGCCAGAACTAGAACCAATCGAATTCAGCCCTCTTACCGTGTCACCTTGACTCTTTGGCGAAGTTACATGCGGAGTATATGATTTTACGTTTAGAAAATGTTCGTTCAAGCATTCCACTCCACCGTTGCAGTCGGCCGCGTACGGGCAACTTGGAGAGAACCTTTACGCAGGGGATGAATTCCGATTTTCGGCTATTCCGTTCGGCGTCGTGAACGCGTGGTACAATGAGGTATACTCGCAAATTTGACTGAAGTAGCGATTGGTGTTGCTTGAGTAGATGCAAGCGTACATTTTTAAAAAATAAATCCTTTTTTCAATCGTTTGCTTTCTTGGTTTCATTGACTCATTAGCGAAAACTGTGGAACTTATAACATTAGGGCTTGTACACTTCTTTCCCATGTAGATATGTAAAGCCTAGTTTAAGATAACTTTCATCCAGTGTTGGGATGACTCGAGTCATGACTTGACTCGAGTCAGACTCGAGTCACCTTTTTCGTATGACTTGACTTGACTCGAGTCACTTTGCCAAAATGACTTGACTTGACTTGACTCGGCGTATCAGAAATGCGGATTGACTCGTGACTCGGAGCAAAATTCTCGAGTCAATTTCAAGTCATCAAGCAATCGATGTCGATGAAATCACTCTATCTTGCATATGGTCGGATTGTTCGCGAAACGCTGGTGTAACCCGTGAAAGCGACCAATCATTCAATGATCGTGCGTTTTACTGAACCTCCATTGTTCTCTCACAAATAAATTGACCACAAATGAAGTGATCGAAGAATACAGCTTACACAAAATGGATATTTCCGTTCTCTGTTCTTATACATTAACCAAACCTCTTGTTTTATTGAAATTGAATTCGAATATAGTTTATATAGTCCTCAACCATTGGCGCACGCTCGAATATGGTCATATCAATTTGTTAATGGGTAATGCATTGCATCTTATTAATTCGCTTCTCTAGTCTCTATTTTGGCTGGTAACTAAACTGAGGCTATGTAAGTACTTACGTAGTTTAGCATTTCTAGGTATATGTGAGCGATACAGCGCCTTCTTGCTTGTATAGGTGACTATGTATTCGTTCATCGGTTCAGAATCAATAACCACGCAATATGTATTTCAGACAGCTTGCAAAATGCAATGACGTAAGCATGCCTCATACGCCGAACAGGCAACTTGACTTGAATTGTGACTTGACTCGTGACTTGACTTGACTTGACTCGACTTGACTCGAGTCACCTCCAAAAATCGAGTGACTTGACTTGACTCGAGTCACCTTCGAAAATCGATTGACTTGACTTGACTCGAGTCAAAATCTGCAATGACTCGAAATGACTCGTGACTCGAAGGTAGTGACTTGATCCCAACACTGCTTTCATCACACTTCCTTCTTTAAGCAAGGGTAGCCTTTGCGCTACTTTTTACTTTTCAATTTTTCAATATTCCAAAATCTAAATGTAAAACAAATAAAGTAAACTCAAAATCCTGAAATAGCTTATTCCTGTATTAGTATCTTTATAAAATTTTGATTTATTTCTTTTGTTTTAAAGGAGAGATTAAAGATAATAGAGATTATAATTTATTTCCTGCCCGCCGTGACAAAGGCCCACACGTTGGGAACCACTGCTAAACGCCAAAACACTATGCTATACGTCGATATTAGTTGGCTATACTATATACTCTCAATGCGATTTATGTCAAATTTATTTCATAGTCGCTTACTGATTTTACGAAATCTTCGATTTCAATCGCCAGTGGACATGAATAGCTTTGTTTCCATGTACGCATTCGTAAAACCTCAAGATATAGGCTACNTCATGACATAGCCTACCACGCACTGTCACGATAATCTCATGAATGATACAACTTGCTGATAACTCGAAATGATTCGAATATGAAGAAATACTTTTCCCCATTCAATACAACACATTCAATACATTTCATTCAATACACATTCGAAACCCTTTAATCTCACTGCTCACTTGATGCTCAGGTCAATTTCTACGACATCTACAAAAATCCCACATGCCTACCTGGAAAGGAATGTGGACACTACACTCAGTTGGTTTGGGCCGAGACGACACATATGGGATGCGCAATTTCTGTTTGCGAGTGAGATCATACTATGCGCATACACAAGTGGCCATTTGCATGAAACATGCTTTACCTTTCAGCCAAATTCAACATGGAAGCGGACGGACTCTGGTGGCCTGCATGTACGGACCCGCTGGAAACCAATTGTGAGTTGGAACGATATCTTGGACTACCATAAAACATACTTGCTGCTATTCTCATCCGTTTACTACACGCAACTTAGATATATTGCGTTCCAATGAGCAGATAGGTGGATGTCGAAACGACTATTGAAATCCATCAAACATATCCACCTTGACCTACTTTACCTGTATTATTTACTCAAATGGCTATGTTTGTAGAATACATCCACTTCTACTGAATAGTTTCGAAGCAAAACTACATGAATATGACACTTCTGAATTAAGGACGCGTGGAAATAGCAGCCCTAAGCTGTAAATGTTTTAGAATAAAAGACATTAATCCGCGGAACGTTGTGGACTGTTTTGAATTTAACGAGTAATATAATTACACTGAGACGTAGAAAAATGGGTGTCACTGTCTCGTGCTGATTACAGAACGTATTCCCTTTCAGCACTCCGGATTTGACACAACTCCCACCGTACAAAGTCGGAGTTCCTTGTTCAGCTTGTCCGAGTGATCATTTCTGGTGCGTTGCTGGCTTGTGCTTTTAGTGACAACAGCGTCTACCGTTGTCTCATGTTTCCTGCGTTTTTAAATAACGTTGATGATATTGGAATAAAATATTGATGTAATTTCATCTCTCAAGATTATTAGTACATTGTGCAGATCTATTCGAGTCAATTGCTGCTTAGTTATCGCATGAGAAGGGCTATACAATAACGTAAATGTTATAGGACCGTAGACACTCTTGGATCATAGTACTATAAGGTCGGAGGCGAGGATGTAGTATTTCAGCACATAGGCTCCGCTAAACGGGCTTCAAATTCCACGATCACTAGCTAAGGACAGTGAAATCTATTAGCGGATTGAATGTTAGTACGGATTGGCCAGTTTAACTGGAAGTGTTGCATTGTTGCTTATACATTGAACAGCGTACACTGTACAATGTACTGTAGGGCTGTTCAGAAATAACATTTTTAGGATTCGAGCCATTCAATGACTAAATTGTCAGGTTACCCTAAAAACGCTACACACCAAATATGGTTTAATTCAAACAAGTATAAGCCGCCGCAGAGGCAATAAAATTTTTAATTTATTGGGGGAAAATTATAAAAACATATTTTTTTCCGTCAATCCCATGAAATTGTTGAGTTCTCTTCAAAGACGATGCAAAACGGATTTGACGCAATTCCAACTAGTAGACGCGGAGTTATTTTGCGTTTTTCGTTGATAATTGCCGGAATATCCAACAATCAATTTTTTTTAATTTTCCCTAATAAATTAAGAATCTCAATTGGCTCTGCGGCGGCTTATATTTGTTAGAATTGAACCAAATTTGGTGTGCAGCGTTTATTTTAGGATAACCTGACAATTTGATCAGTGAATGGGTGGAATCCGGAAAAAAGTTATTTTTGAACAGCCCTACTGTACTGTGTACGCTTCCCATCGTCCCGTCGTCATCTATGACTAATCTCGTGGGGTCCTAGCCGTAATCGAGAGACCGGGAACTGTAATTTATCAGCGGAGATATAGAGTGCAAAGGTAGACTGAACGTTAGGATATTGACGACAAGGCTATTGCTATATGTTCCAAGGATTAGGTATGGCAACAGCGTCATATGATTGGAATGTAAAAGTAGAACGATCGATCGATCGATCGATCGAACGATATTATATGAGAGTGTATAATTTTTCAATGGGTTGCTCTCAGTCCTCACTAATGCATTTGTACTGCGTGATACGTCTTATACGTGCAGTACACCATAAGACTGAATTGAAAATACCGTTGATTATTACAATTTGGAATGGGACACGCTAACCCTAACGCATAAAATTGCTATGTCTAAACGGAATTTTGAGTCTCATGGAAACCAAATGATACGGCATGGTTTCAAATAAGAGATCGACATTGTTTGATCGGAAGAAGATAAGCATGTGTTATTATTATCTGCCAAAGGTTGATATCAGATTCCTAGAACATCTAATCATTGGATGAATCCGAATTAACTACATATAAATGTCTGGAGCAGTGTTTCTGCACCTTCAGAGCGCTCTTACCCTTGATCTTTGCATAAATTTCTCGTATGAATGTGACTGGCAGCTTTCCGTAAACATGCATTTCGTGGTATTTCCAGCGTGAATCTCACACCTCCGTGTCCATCTGCGTGGTCATAGTAATATTATTTGAGCCGATGTCAACTACACAGCATGTCACGATTCATACCGTGGCACGCACCAGTACCTAGGGTTGCATTTTAAACGAAAATCAATATAAAACAAACATGATTAAAAGATGCCCCTTAAAACATGTTTTGTCATGTGTTTTGTGTGTTTTGTCATGACGTCACGAATCTTTGATTGTGACGACACAGTGGATTGTCGTTTGCAATTGAAAATATTGGGTAAATACGTGACTCCTTTGACCAACAGGGTTTCCGACCACTGCCATAAACAGACCAAAAATATCTTTCACTGGGATTATACATCGTTATACAGCATTTTGTACGGTCGTCGGTCATCCTAATCAGAACACCCGTCCCAATGATCTATATCTACTTGCTATAACTGTTGAACCGACGACGATTTCGAGGTTTCCAGCCACCCCATATCGTATACCCCGACTATATCGGATGCAAATCATCCGTCGGCTCTTGTATTACATGTTTTTCGAAAGTATTTAAACAATTATGGCATAGTAATACAACGTTTGGAAAACACACAAATATTTTTTTTGAAAAAAGGGTATTTGTTTAGAACACTGTTTAAGACATTTTTTAAACAAAGAGTTTTAAAACACTGTTTGTTTTGGGTGCAACCCTACCTGTACAGCTAAAGCGCGGAGTAGAACCATTGCAACAGAGATTTAAAACGGCATAATGACACATCACATGCGGCGTTTTCATTTGTCGTATCCTTTTCACCGTGGCGTTACATGACACCTCATCGATATTAATTACATTTGCACAGCTTGATCGCGTGAAGTAGCTGGATATGACGTGATTCTGCCTGTCAAATAGCATTAATCGTAAACATCCAGATATCCAAGTCATCGACGCCACCTCAATGCTGTCAATCCCAAAATAGAAGTGAATTGGTCAATCTGTGTACTGATAGCAGTTGTCTTCGCCGCAATTTTAAGCAACGAACACGGAGTTCCGAAACAGTGAACGAACATTGATCATGGTGTTAACAAGATCCGGTAAAGCTTGGTGAAGAACGGTTGACTAATAGGAAAATGGAAGCAAAGAGATGGTTATAAAGCCCGATAATGACTCTGAGATCCCTACGCCACTTGAAGCGTGCGACCCGATAATGACTCTGAGATCCCTACACCATTTGGAGCGTGTGACCCGAAGTGAGGTCAGACCGTAGTGAGACCGTAGTGTCTTATATATATATATAGCGCATATGTAAACCAATGCAATCGCGGTACGACAGCGTGGAAACAATCTCATATATATTCAGATGAACCTACGATTTCAGCAACGCTACCGTTAACCGATATGTTGAATTTACACTATGAGTTTGGAGTCATTTAAAGAACCTGGGCCGACTCATTTTCGAAGGCTCCGTGATTCACGTTTGGTCGGGACTCAGGTTTAATACCATTTTGATGTACACACAACCCAAAACGTCAATATTGAGAGCCACAACGAGCAAGACAAATAACCGCGGAATGGCTTGTCCTGGTTTAGTGTAATATTTTATACAACCAAAAATTATTCCATGAATAATTCATTTTGTGACAATACTAATCGAATCATTAGAATCAAAACTGCATCTGCAGTATGTTCACGACGTCTCATCTGTTTTCGCATGAAACATTATCAGATTTTGAAAAATACAATATTTTTATCGCTTGAGGGAAGCGAACATACGATGGATCTGACCTTGCAACGCTGAGATAGCCGAAAAGGATCTGTTCGTCGAACACGTTGCTTGCTTTAGAATAGATCAAAGTTCACCTCTCTGGAATGCGCACCGCAAAATATTCAGCACCGAAGCCAACGGGATATCAATAGGAAAAACTGTCCCGTAAAATCGAACTGAGACATTTATAGAAGGATTGCGAACTCCAGCTAACGGCTGGGCACTTCATAACTCGTTCTGTTATAGGACTGCTACTGACCTCCAGTAACATTTCCTGTTTTTTTTTTCGTTTTTATTATCAACGTCAAGGCANTATAAATTAGTGNGAGACTAATTTATATGCATTTTCCAATCCATACTACAGGGATTGAGTAGGTGTTATATGGNGACTGTGGTCAAAAGGTGATAGTGCAGGTGGCGCAGATAAACGGGCAATTCGGTTATAAATATTTTATGTCTATTTTTCCGTGNGGAATGCTTTTCTGAGTTGTGAAAATCTGCCCACTCGGCAGATTGAACCTTCTCATCATACATAAAGAGGTAAAATCGACGACAGAAATCAAGAATATATATTGGATTCATTTCAGAGNATGGAATCTGGCGAGCTNATTGCTTCTACCAGTCAAATAGTTGTTTACCTGACAGTATGTACTATAGCGGCGTACGTCCTCCTAACGCAATGCGTGTATTGCTGGCCAATCTGGCATCAACGAGCTGCATCGAAAGATTCTAGAGAACTGGTTGAGAGCATTTTGATTGCCGCTACATCGATGGCGATATTTCTTACCGATATTCTGCCGATTCGCGGTAATTGGCAGCAACCTCCCGCTTACATGACTTACGTATCAATTAGCTCGTATGGAATCTCGTGGATATTGACCAGCTGCGCGTTGTGGCTACGTCAACGCTGGATCTACACGAATCATGCACTTACACATTTGACGAATGAAGTTTCAAGAGTTGTCAGCAAATATTTTGTGGTCCTTATAGTGACTGCTGGTGTTTGTCTGTCTCTTTGCGTTTGCGTACTTGATTATATCGGGGTTTGTACGAATAAATGTCATGACGATTTCTGCTTAGCGACGCTGATCGTTGCTCCTTTCTGTTGCCAAATCCCTCTCCTGTCTCTGATTATTTTCCCGTTGACGAAACATCATCGGACAAATAGCGTTGCGGATGCAAAATGTCTCGCACTGATGAAACGCCTATTAATTTTCACCACAATATGCTTAACGAGCGACGTTGCCTCTGCGGTATTTTACAATCAGAAATGGTCTCATCCGACGACGAAATTATTGGGTCCGCAGATCAATTGTTGCGTAAATGTGATGTCGGTGATATTTACTTCGGCAAACTGGAAACGTCGACTGATTCCATGTCACAACTCACGCATTTTCACGAAAGTTACGGGGAGAGAGATGGCGGTCGCCAACTGTACAATGGACGCTGCTAATACCTCGCCAATTACTGAAGACAACGCGACTGATTTGCATATATGAATGGACCGCATGATGTACCATATTACAATTGCACATGGACTTTCGCAATGGACGGGATGTATGAAAACTCGTTCCACGATTTCTGATCCAAACTATGGGTTTGTACTTTGAATCACGGNTGTGCAACTCTGCAACCTGCAACTTTTCGGCAAGTGAGCCATATTTAAATTACGTTCAGAAACATCATAGGTGTTATGCTGCGGATATATAGGGACGGTTGACTTATTTTAGGCCTATATAGAAGTAGGTTTAAACATTTACCTGCATGCTGCATCGAAATCATGGCTTTTCTGCAAGTTAGCAATACAAGTGTTTACTGTTTATAGAATCATATTCCTAAACCCTTTGGGAGCCTTCTTAATGAGAACGTTAGGCATCGCGACATGATATTTGCGCATACCTATTTGTACCCAACATGCTCCGGATCCCATATCTGCGCACCAAGTACGTCCATACATGGTCTGGACCTGATATCCGCGCTAGAGCGCACTGGATGAACCCAGGCAGGCCGCAGACGTGATGTCGCTGACTATTGAGCCGTAGACATTTTACCAACGACGAATGACACATGTCTTTGGTTTTAGTGATATCTGCGATATCTGAGTATATCCACTCCACAGGTCCAACTAAACTGCATGTGATTATTCCCATACATCAACTTTAGTGCTATCATGAATAATGAATGCAGTTGTTAACTCTAATCTATCCTGTATTAAACATTTTGTCATAAATAGCACAGTGGATTAGGATGAAAACAAGCCTTGGCAATACGTTTTCTGAAGTATTNAGCTGGTGGGGGTCTGTAATCGGGTTGATACATAATTTAAAATCAATAGTTTTGATTCATTTTGACAACGTAATTGGGAGTATTAATATGAATCAAGTATTTTTAAGGCATTCAGTACCATAGAGATGAAAAGACTATATGGATTGCGATGGCTCTTCTGATTACAGCTTATCCGCTTTCTACGGCACGTCAACTTTAACTTCGCCTTTTCATTGTGTAGCAATTTCTGACTATTATCGCCAAGTTCATCCAGTCACTCGAAAACTAAACACTATTGAACGTGCCAAGCGACGAGCGGCCATAGCCAAGGGTTCTTTGTGCTTCCTCCGGCATTCTCCTGTATCAACGACAGCAATTATGATCCACGGCTAACAATCGCTCGAAGCTGGAAATTTTCCTCTAGCGAAAGACTCTATCTATATGAGCCCGACCACCCACCAGGTGCGATTACCAATGTAGGCATAGAGCCGAGAGGATCGTTAATAGTCGAGTAGCCTAAGCGATTCTACGACCGAACATTTCACATCGACGAATGCTTCGGTTTAAGGAGTCCAACAAAATTGAGGCAGTTACGATTAAAAAAAAACAGATTTGTGTGTATTGTAAAATCGTGTCAAGTCGATAAGCTTCGCGAAATTGTGCTAGGCATTGAACCATGAATCGTTGAGGGATTTTTGCTCTGGCTATAGGGCACTACGGCTCGTAGATTACTTGCAGTAGTAAAGTAGCTCACCAAATATTATAGGTTGATCTGCGCTAGTAGTTAGCTGACGTCCTTCCATCCTGAGGTTCTTGTCTCAATCCAGACTGCATTCCCGCAATAAGGCCATACTTCAGATAGGCAGATAGATTGTAGTTTGAATAGCATATTCATATTGAAATCAAGCGTTCAAGGTTCATTTCAATATGGATAATTGAATATACTATTCAATTGTCCATAGAAGTTCTGTACCTCCAAGAAGCTGTTAAGATTGTAGTTTTTTTTGCATTAAATGAGTATCTCGAACGAGAGAACAGCGAGTTTATATAGGACTTGTGGGTTGTGAGAGTTACATCTGGTTGCCCCAATAAAGTGTGATAGGTAAGTCATTACTCATAGTCATTACTATTGGTCAGTACTAACCCTAATTTCAAATACGTCTATCTGCAATAATTAGGGACCAGGCCAAGTTTACAGGGTCATCCATACTGTTAGCGATTGACAATTATTACTAGAGACATTTTCCTGCTCTTTCCTTAAATGACCAACGCTATAGGCGAACGCAACAATAAATATCATGTTAAGGATGTCGAAAGTCCAAAGGCGCGCACGGTATGCCTCCGGCATTCTGGCAGCACGTCCATGAAACAGCAGATCCAATTCAATGAAAATGATATTGCCGCGTACACAGCTAACTCTCCGGTCGCGCAAGGGAAATCGCCGTAGCTTGTGGCTCCGTATACCATCCATTTTCCATTTTCTTCGCACATTAGCGGCCCGCCGCTGAAATATTAAAATACATATTTACAGTACCGCTTCTTATTTGAGATGCTTTTCAATCGCGCCAAGACGACATGATGACCCCACGGAAAAATCACGAAGTCGTTTTGATAAGAAGTGGTCTGTAAGGAAGTAATTCTACATTTTCCGAGTACTCAAGTTGGCCTATAATTGCACCAATTATTAAAGTGCATGGTTATGTTCTTCGACTATACACTTCGATACAGTTTAGAGGCGAAACCACTTACTTTCCACACTTTGGCATAAAATTGTCATGAAAAGTGGGCGTAAGGGCCCCGTATCACGGTAACTGAATATATTTTCGAAGATTGCACCTATTAGCAGTGTCATTGGTTAGTCGCGGAGACGAACCCTGCAATTCCGATAGTGACCATCTCCGGATCACTGCAAATAGTATGCGATCGCTCGACTAAGCCTACCTTTTGAAACCTACTATACTTGGGTATACTTTTCATACCATCATTCGCTGACTACCTACATGTAGTGTATTTCGTTCTTGATGTTGTGTGATTGCGGGTCAAGCTCACAGCAGAGAGTCACCAAATATTCACCAACGGAAAGCTGATTATTTGGAGCAAACTTTTATAACAAAGCAAGTACAGTTTTTGACATTGGCAAGGTGCGTGCTCGTTTAGTTGTGATTTTTTATGCTGCCATCGCCATGTGTAGAGTGGTCGGAAGGTGAAATGCAAAGAATTTTAACCAGAGATGTAATAATGACGTGAAAAATGGTAATATATGAAGAAGGTTCACAGTGGAGAACCTACCAAGATTCGTTTGTGAACGTGAACCTCTAAATTTCTGAGGTTC
>ATSW01007037.1:0-15665 GCA_000444245.1 Botryllus schlosseri
GCAAAATAACAGATGTTACAATTATGAATTACGCGCCACTTTCTCTTCAGGTAAATCTGACCATCGGGTGCTCAGATAGGATTAAAAATGCATTATAATGCAATTTCCAATATTATTGACCAAATTAAATCTTCAACTTGAAAATTGACTACCGTGAGGTGTCAGATGCGATTTTTCTGTTTTGATCCTGATTTTAGCTACAACCCACACTAACATAGTATATAAGCCGATGGCTATATGGCAGCAGGTACAAATGTTCAGTAAAGAATTGTGAAATAGCGAGTGGCGCCCGTTTTAAGTAGAATAATATGAGAATAAGAGAAGGTGAACATCAAATTCTGCCTTCAATTTAATACAGAAAATGTAATGCAAGCTACCAGTACGAGAAACGGCAGAAAACGGCTCGGTTATGGTATATATATCAGCAGCTGTTGATTTTTAATGTTTTGTTGTGGAAACCAAAATGTTTTTTTTACGAGTACAAAATTCCAAACCTTTGTCTGGTGTACGTTCGTACCACATAGACCTACTGCTCGCCAAGCAGCAACGGTCAAACTGCGTTTTACTAAGCATAGCCAAACATCCATACAAAAGTTGCTATTTTAAACTAGCCAGAGAGGTGATTAATTATCCTGCTGCGAGGTAGTAGCGTCTGAAATGTATTGATAACCCGATATACAGCACGGCGAGTGTTCTTACAATCACACTAATGTACATCGAATATCTATTTACAATGTGTGGATACTTCTTACGCAAAGACGAGCAAGTCTAATAGGCTACTTTTAACGTAATAATGAGCAGCGGCATTTGAAAATCAGACGTTTGTTCTCTCAATAACTGGTAATCGTTCTTTCACAAAGAAATCGATTGAATATTGGAAGTAGACAATTACGATTACGATTACTTCGGAATTTTTTCGAATGTAATCGATTACGATTACTAATCGCGATTACCCCATGTCTGCACGAGACGTCCCCTCGCCGCCCGCGCGCTCGCTATCCAAAAATTGTCGCGTCGCACCGCCCCGCCGCTCGCTATCAAACATTTGTCGCGCCATTACCACCCGCGATTTGGAACAATTACGTAACACTACCCAGCCTATGAAAAAGTTGCAAATGATTGCGTCATTATTATGGCGTAAGTTGATTGCGTTATTTATCACAGTTGAAGCATGTACGAGGTAATATATGGCTTCCGCTATTATACATGTGGCGCGTTGCGACGGCCACAACGCCGCTATTGATTATTGGCGATTTATTCTCATAATATTGAAAATTTGCTTGATATTGTGAATGTCTCATTATCTTTGCTAAATAATCGATTATCTTGTGTTTTTGATGAAAATAATTGGCTTGTTGTACAAAAGACGTTCACAGTTATAAGCTGCATAACGTGATTTCAATGCTTATTTAAAACATAATAATTAATCTCACAAAGTCTGAACCAAAATTTAAAATCCCTATATTTCATTAAATGTAATTGTCCTACCAGTGTTCATTTTTCTCGTAATATTGAATATCTGCTTAATATTATGAATATCTTATAATTTATGGCAAATCAATTGACTGTTTATTCAACTCACAAAATAATATAGTATTCTAGAACTACGGTATTTTTCAAAATCAACAACTAGAACGAGATTTTCTAAATTATAGACAACCCTGGTCTATGTGTATGACAGATTTGGGTGTAAATCAGGAAGTAAGCATAAAATAGGTGTATTTAGCAGGTTACACCATAATGTAGGGTGTAAATCAAGAATTTCTGTATATTGAAGGCTTGTAGCTCTAAGAAGATCTTGGTATAGGACAGTGGTTCCCAACCTTTTTCATCTCGTGCCTCCCTTGGCCGAAATTTGAGCCAAAATTCCCCCCTTAGGAGAAATATATCCGATGATTAAAAAGGTCATTTTACTGCGCAAACACCTTGACCTTGGATATTGTCAAATTAATAAAAATCTAAATTGTCGTTGCGGGCCGCCCAAAATGCTCTGGCGGGCCGCGTGTTTGTGACCTCTGATTTACAGTCTATATACATACATGCAGGCGTATTTCTGTTGTTAAGTGATTAGTTGATCCAACTATTTGCTTGATTTGGCTATGGTACCATAGGTATCTCACCCTATAAATATTGTAATTGAATTGAAAATAGTCCACTCGAAGATGGTTTTGAATCAAAAATATGTGCCGTTATATACCTTGATACAAGCCCTATACTTGACATGTTTTTGGTGCAAAATGGAATTAAGAGGGAGCACATTGATTTACGGCAGGGTAATTCGTTTATGTATATTTTCAACATATCTGTGAATTGTGTCATGTTCATGTTGTCAAGTTTACCACAGTACCAGCGGTGTGAGTAGATATGGATTACCTATTGTCGACCTAGCAACTGGATGTGCCGTAGGATCAGACCATGAGGATGTGATCTAATTCTTTATGGTAATTTCATCTGAAGATATCATGTATTTGTAGATCTAGTGATGAAACCTCACTTGCAGATAAAGTTGTGTAATGTGTACGTCTTGTTTTGCAGTTGACCTAGGTTTCAATTACTTGGAAATTAGATTTTGGTAAAATGTCCAATGTAAACTGGTGGTTGTGCCTTTTTATTAAGTGCATATGATCACATGCTTTTCAATTTCAGTATTCTCGAAAAAGCTGTGCAAAAGTCGAATCCCTGGCAAACTGTAAAGGCATATGGTTTGTTCAGGAGAACACCAACTTCGTGCTGAGGCTCATCAGGGGATTTGGAGGATTATTACTACTTTTTGTCATCGTTGATAAGTTTCATGCTATTCAAAAGGCCACCCTAACAGAACAATTGAAGACGTCAAGCTGCAGTTGCGAGAAGAATTCAATTGATGTGGCGCCAATTGGCCGAATATCATCTCTCTCATGAAGTAGGCCTACACTCATCACGTCAGACGTAATCAGTTAAAGTTACTGGAATTCGGTGGCGTTGATGAAATTTTGATGAGTTGCACGACATTGGACTGGTCAGTTCTTTTATTCCTCACGGATGACTTTGATATGCTGTCATAAACATGAAATACACAGAGCGATAACCATGAATTGGAGGCTAATCGCGCGGAGCATGAAAAAATTTCAGTTGACCGCAGCTTCACGTCCTCCTTGAGTGCCCTTCTAGAACCACTGATGTACACTGTTCCATTCAACTAGAAATTTTTCAGCTCTTCAAGATTGAATTATATTAGAATTTTAGCAGTTTTTACCTAATTAGATTAGACATAGTCAATTTGCAAAAACTAGAAAATTGACAGAAATTATGCATGACAAAGGAATACAGAAAAATTCAAGTTTAGTTGATATGAATATGAATGAGAATGGTTAGCGTTCGTACGACACGGCTAAAATGTCTTCCGCTGCACCTGATGTCGCGCGAGAGGGGTATTATTGATAGTTAACTGCAAAATGCCGCGGACGATGAGGCATTTTCAGAAGAATAATGAATAAGATTAAAATTAAAATGATGAAGTATCGAAACATTCACCAAATTATATTAGAATTAGATTAATGAGATTTTGCACTACTTGAGTGAAATTAGGCAACTAGAATTATTTAGTTGTGCAAGTCTGCGCTGTATATTGATACCATATGCTATTAATAGTCATTTACTAATTGCATGAAGGAAATCTAATTGTGCTCATTGCTCATGTCAAGATAAGTTGGTGAATAACTATGTATTTTAATATGAATAATATGGTGGAATCTACTTACTCTGGCTAACCTGTATAAGTGATGTGCATGTTCATGACCAACCGCTTTGATTCACGTGTTGTTATTCTCGATAGATCAGAGAAGTACGTGGAAATGCTTCTCATTGTTGATAAAGGTTTTAGGAGTGCAGACACATCAAGAGATTTGTATTATGTTATCTAATTAAAGGGGCTCTGCCCTCTAAAAATGATGTGGTCTCAAATTGAAGGGAGAAACGAAAATAAAAATTTGGCCACAGCCATTTCCTTCAGAACGCCACCGTAATGGAGCTGCAATTTATTGAAATTTCCATAGGACCTTCACGCTCCAGCTGCCGCGGCTGCTTCACCCGTTACATGGCACGATGTCTTCAACGTCGCACTTGCTCGACGCGATAAGGCAGTCACGCAGAGAACGAACTTTAGATGCTTGTCAGCCAATGTTATGAAGGAAATATGTCCAAGTTTCGTTCTCTTCGCTGACTGCCTTATTGCGTCGAGCAACTGCGATGATGAAGACATCGTGCCCGTAACGGGTTGAGCAGCTGGCCCTGTGGAAATTTCAATAAATTGCAGCTCCGTTACGGCTGAAGGAAATGGATGCGGCCAAAATTTTGGTTCGTTTTTCTCTTCAATTTGAGACCACATCATATTTAGAGCGCAGTGCCCCTTTAACAGTGCTACAGTACACTGATGCCTTGCATGGATCTGCTTCAGTGTAGATATATAGAGAAATTCTATGTAAAAGAATCATTCGATAGGCCCATGATCAAAATACTTGAGGCGTCCCAAAACGAAGGTATATTATGCCATACTAAGCAAATACGGTGAGTGGCGACATCATTTAAAAGGGTACTGCGCTCTGAAAATGATGTTGTCTCTAATTGAAGCACATATCGAAAATTGATTTTTGGCTGCAGCCATTTTCTTCAGAAACTCAATGTACTGGAGCTTCAAATATATGAATTTTGTATAAGACCAACTAGAGATATTATATTCTTTTTTTCGCCTGCACCATCGAGATGCTTTGACGGCGGAGTTGCGATACGGCCCCNTGAGGTCATCTAGTCTGCGCCCCCGNTTTTTTCTCCTCCATGCTATCNGTGATTGCTGAGCGCCTAGCAGGATAGCTGCGGATACCAATTTTCGAGTCTTTGGTATGACCCGGCCGGGGATCGAACCCACGACCTACCGCTCGAGAAGCCGGACGTATGACCATTACACCATAGTGTCCTATATGGTGTCGACACAGGCAAATCTCACGCCTCAGTGAAATTGTATCACGTCACAATTTCCATTTGGCTACAGGAATTTGACGGTCATTTTGACCGGCTTGTCGAGCATTAAATTTGGTAAAACGGGTTTCAATCGAAAGCTGACTCTGCACTGATTACGAAGATATAAATTTTATTCCGCTCGTGGCCCTGGAACTCCCGCAATCAGCCTCGAATTTTTGATTGTAATGAAGATTGGCATTGGGACGTAACAATGCTGAACAATGCTGGTTAGCTCTTTTTCTCTTGAGCTACTCTCTCGTTTCGCTAGACAGCATTGTTGCGTCCCAATGCCAATCTCCATAACAATGAAAAATTCGAGGCTGATTGTGGGAGTTCCAGGGCCACGAGCGGAATAAAATTTATATTTTCGTAATCAGTGCAGAGTCAGCTTTCGATTGATACCTGTTTTACCAAATTTAATGCTCGGCAAGCCGGTCAAAAATGACCGTCAAATTGCCTGTAGCCAAATGGAAATTGTGACGTGATACAATTTCACTGAGGCGTGAGATTTGCCTGTGTCGACACCATATAGGACACTATGATTACACTATAGAAATTAAACATGGAACGGCAACGACCGATTTTGCAGCTTCGTTCCGCTTCGCCGAGGCTGGAGTGGAGAGTGGTTTCGCGTAAGCGACTGTAGGATTTCTGGCAATCCAAAAGCTATCTTCCCGAGCACAGAAATTATTGAATATGGTCTTGATCGAAAGCCACTGTTGCACCGATTCCGAAAATATAAATTAAAATAATGATCAGGCACCGATCCACCTAGAATCCATCCTCCAAGTCGAAATATCGGCATTGTTCGAACAATCGGAGAGTCGCAACAGGTCATTGTTATGGTCATTGTGTTGCGGTTACCCGATTGTTCTGAACAATGCCGGTATTTCAAACTTGGAGGACAGATTCTAGGTGGATCAGTGCCTGATCATTATTTAAATTTATATTTTCGGAATTGGTGCAATAGTAGCTTTCGATCAAGACCATATTTAATAATTTCTGCGCTCGGAAAGATAGCTTTTGGATTGCCAGAAATCCTACAGTCGCTTATGCAAAACAATTCTCCTCTCCAGCCTCTGCGAAGCGGAACGAAGCTGCAAAATCGGTCGTTGCCGTTCCATGTTTAATTTCTATAATTACACTATCTCGTTAACGTGGCCGCGCGTCATTGATACTTGACCCGTTGCGAAATCTCTGGCGCGATATCTTCACCATCGCACTTACTCGACGCGACCCCCACATCATAGCTCAATTTTTGATGTGGTATATGGCAAATATCTGTTACGACACTGTGTTTGATTCCAAATGATACATCCCACTTGCAACATATGCATGTTCTCCATACTGTGGAGGCTCTGTTGTTCACTACCGGTATCCTGCTGTGACATTGCCGTTTGTTTGAATAGGGAATTAATATAGATGCATAATTTGTATAATAACGAATGCACAATGCTAAACATTGAATGCGCAACTTGAAAATTGGTTCACAGGTGTGGGACATTATGAAAATGGAACAAATCAAATTTCATCACACATTTCATGATGGAACGCCTTTAAAACTAACGCAGCTCTATACCGACTTCGCGTGAATCTGTTTGCGGGAGCGTAGCACGTACCTATGCAGAGTCAACTCTAATGGCGGAATTACAGATGTAATTAAGTTTCAACACTTTCAACACAATGATTCGTCTTGCTTCGTATAACATCCCACCCGAAGCCCTCGTTATTAGGCTGTGATCTCAGCCTGAGCTATGTCTTGAAGCCTACGAGACTCTGCAAATTGTTTCGCTTTATTCTGTCCGTTTCAATTTAAGATAAGGAAGCCCATTTCACTCAATGTATCGATGCCTACGGTACTCTACAAAATTTTCTGATTAATTCTCTCTATGTTAATTTATCATAAGAAAGATGATTTGACTCCTAAAGTACGAAATACTTGTTCGCTTGAGGTAAGCCGCAGCGCTTGGAGTGGAATTTTACGAGGTATGTGGACTCATTTCGAAGGGCTCTATGCCATAGGAGCATACTTTACGCTCCAATTCGATTCCCACACATTCCATATAATTACTAACAGAACCATTGAGTACCAGCCTTGAAATTTTGCGTAGTACTAGATAGCATGTATACAATTTCATGACATCCGACAGTACGACGGAGACTATCAAAATATCGAAAGAAGCCCTCTATTCTTTTCTGAAATAATCAAGGTTTTATCTGGACTTCCCTTCATATAAATTCCAGCAGAATCACTAATAACCTCTCAAGTTTACTCAATTTACTCTAATTTGATACTCGAGTACTAAATCCCTATTTTCCGCAAGTATGATAGAGGCAATCGCTCGATACTCAACGATTCGTAATATTGCTGGAATACAAGTACAATTAGGGATTAAAAAGTAACTAATATAGGTGGTTATGTTTGTAGATTATTTACACTTCTACTTATCTGTTTTTCAGGAGAAACTACCTACTTTTAGGACTTTATATTTTAGAGTAGTTTGAGGTACGTTTGTATTACCTTGACAAGTGCTACCATCAAAAACTACTTTTGAAACTCTTACACTTTCACTAAACTTCTACACTGAATCTTGTAAAGTAGATAGAAAAGGAAAACTAATAACATAAGGTAAGTGAGAAGCACGCTAATTTCGATTGCATACAAATGCCACAAACTGCGCTAGCTTTCAGAGTTGTTAAGCATAGAAGTACTCGTACTTCATGAGAATACCCAAGTAGGTTTTTTGCCTACATGCACCAAATACTCTCAAATCCTTATGATATTGGAGTACATCAACTTCATGATAGCTACAGTATTAAACAGAAATAGACCTAGAGTACTAACGTTTTACTTACTCGGAAATGACTACTTCTACCTTATTCTAAAGGATTCCTCGCTTGGAGCGAAATTTTAAGTGGTTTTGGATAATATCCAAGATGTGGGCTCACTTTGAAGGGTACTTCGTAAAACTCAAATATTGCGCAGTGAGAGTTCGCAAATTCTCGAAGTATTTTTGTTATTTTTATTGCGATAAGTCATTCTGCAGCGCGAAAATGCGTCGTAGGATAGAGATGAAACTAGCACCACTCATCAAGACCACTGAAAACAGTACATTTCAACATTTAGTAGCAGTAAATTTCTAGTAAAGTACAAGAAGTGATGATTTCTGAGTGAGTTAAAAAGTAAGTCATGAAGGTATAGTTTACCTGAAAGCCGAAAACTCCGAAATAGAAGTAGATGCAGTGTAAATAGTTAATCACTTGATTAAGTATAGTGCAAGCAGATAAAAACCTATACTTGAGTACTACAAAATGCACGAGTACTTCGCTATCGACTCCCTCCACGTAAAAAGTGACTACGGTTAAAGACTACTTTTACCGATACTCGACAGTTTCAGTTTTAGATAAAATTCGGATTCAAGTAATTTCATAAACATAAGCTAATTACATGAATTTACTCGAATGTACTATGCCGCGCTGATAAGATTAATTATAATATACTTATCATGTTACAGTGATTTTTCTAGTGTAGAAAATCTTTAAAATGTAGTAAGCAGGCCAATATGAAGATATTCGTTGAGCTGAATAAACATAAAAAATACTCTAGACTACTTTATCGGTACTTGACAGTTTCAGTTTTAGATAAAATTTTTCCCTTTCACCTATAATTACAACTCCTCGCTATCCAAACATGTTTAGAATATATTATTTGAGATGATGTGAGCCCGTAAAGTACTCAAGTAGCTTTTCGTAGGATATAGATGAAACTGACACCACTCACCAAGACCACTGACCCACTGAAAAAAGTACATTTCAACATTTTAGTAGCATTAAAGTCCTACTAAGGTGTGTCACCAGCTGTGTACGCACAGCTTCGGTGTTGACAGCCAACAACAGCTGCTGTTGAACGCTCTTTCTCCATTCTTGGCAAGCTACTTCGTAGGGACAGACACTTTCTAGCCGAGAATGTAGGAACATGTCTGTCGTTGTACTACAATTTTTTTTAATTATTTTTACCATAATAGATGGTGTAACTACTACTATGCGACGCAATGAAAACTGACAGTTGATGATGTGACATTTGAGCATGTAACGTTATAGCCCCCAAATTAACCAGAACCAGAACCTGAGCCAGAACCCACCTTAAGCATATCCCTAACCAAGGGATGACTTACGCGCTGACATCGATCTCATGAAAAATCAGTCTACCCAATTCATTTCAATATATATCAATTTAAGTTGTGAGTCAAGTCACGCGAATTGTTAAAGTGACTTGAGTAACGTCGAATGATCCTAAATTTTTCCATGTCAAGTCAATTCCATGACACATAATATTTTCAGTTCGTGTGTCTGGAGTTCATGTGCGATGCATATTTATATTCAATTGATATTGGCTAAACCTCGCCAAATTTGTCAAATATAATGTCATTTGATAATTCACGGTTGATTATGATTCCTTTTGTAGTTAAACAGGGTGAATTGTCACAATTGAGCTCGCGATTTCGCTCTTTAATCAAGGCCTATATAGAAGCAGTCGCGATAGCTCAGGTGGTATATGCTATTTAAATTAGAAGTTACGGTTTTCTCTTGGTGAAGTTATTGAACTACGATCAGACTTGGTTCAAAAGACAGAAGTTAAACAATCAAAAATTATTTTGAACTTTGCGTATCGTTTTCAACATTCCTAAAGACAGAAATCTCAGTCAGAAATTCAGCATTCTTGTTCACATGCCCACAACATACCTATTGGACCAGGGAAATTACATTCAAAAAATGTAAATCTATCGAGCATATCGATACGCTTCTGAGAGAAGCATTCGCAATAGGCTACCGTCTCGCTTCGCACAATTGACTAAAGAAATTAAACAGCAACGCTCGTATTAAATGAATGTAAATAAATATAGGTTCGGCATTTCCGATTAGGGATGGTGTGAACGTAAGGTTCACGTTCGCGTTCTGTGTGTGAACCTCGGAAATTTAGAGGTTCGCGTTCACAACGGAACCTTGGTGGGTTCTGCACTGTGAACCTTTTTGGTAAATTGTAATTTGCACTTCATTATAAGATCTCTGGTTCAAACTTATTGCATTTCAACTGCAGGTCACTCTATGCATGGCGCTGGTAGCATAAAAAATCATCACTAGCATGCATCTTGACAACCTTCAAAGTTTTACTTGCTTTTTTATACAAAAACTTTCTCGAAATATCCAGCTTTCCGTTTGTGAATATTTAGTGACTCTCTGCTGTGAGCTTGACCCGCAATCACACAACATCACGAGCGATATACGTAGTCAGCGAATGGTGCTTATGCAACCAATCAATGACATTGATATCGTTTTCTGATGTAAATATCGAGCGGGCGTACGGGATCAATCTTGACTTCATATCTTTACTGTATCATTAAAACCGAATCCGTGCGATTAAGGTGAGGGCTACTGCTGTGAAACTTGTTGTTTGCGGTATCGGTAGCGAGTATAGAAACCCGTTTTATACTCTGCGCAATATCAATGTAGCAATACTCAGACTCCGAAGTCCGAACACATTGTCCGGTCTGGCTAAGACCGTTAAGGCGTAAGCTTATATTCCCTAGTGAGTCTTCGTCGAAATTGTTGGCAAAGCGACGGAATGTATTGATTTTATGCGATTATTATATCGTTTAATTACCGCGGTTGATACATTTAGCGACGTTTAGAACGCCAATATGTACTTCTGCAATGTGACATTATGGGGCCCGAATCTTCGCTGGGTATCGTGTACATTAATATAGGCTATCACTCCATTGAAAGACAGGGTTAGAATTAGCAATATGACGTCACGTGACGTCACGAGGTTCACGTTCGTGTTCACACAGAACCTTTCAAAAAGGTTCGCGTTCACACGAACCTGAACCTTTCAGAGGTTCACACCATCCCTATTTCCGATAACTTCTAGCCTTGCTAATCCTCATTAGTACGGCAAGATTTAGCAACTTTGGCACCATTTTAGAGCTGGCGGGAGCTTCCGTTACACTCAGAATTTATGTAGCATGATATTTTAAGCTGTTTGTAGTATCATATAATGCAACTTTTTCTATTTTTCAAGCAACTTTTTACTGCAACTTGAATGAAGTATTGCGCAAAATCTAAAGAAGTGATTTAAAAACATGCTATACGAGTATTTCAAGTATGGTTCTCTCTTTGATTTGCTTAAATTCTATTCACGCGAATATGGAGCTTTCCAGGATCCTATCATCACCGGTTGACTGGATATGTAGAAATAAGAAGATAAATTCCAATATTAGTAATATTTTGTTTTACTACCTCGGAAACTAAGACCTAAATATCTGGCTCATATATGAGCTCTTACACATTGCATTTATAGACATATCCAACCAAGTATATAATTATAGGTCACTGATAGTTGCCCAATCTATGTGATTGTCACCTACAAAAAGTTTCATGTAAGATTTTATGGCATAATATAGATAGGCTTACCCAGTGTAATACAAAATAATGTGAAGAAGATCCACTGTGTTGAAACTTTCTCCTTCATAGTTCTGTGAAAAGCAAGAGGAGAATTGAAAACTATCATTAAATTTATAATTTCTTTTCCTGAATCTAGATTACTAGACCAATCAGTACATATATAGGACGACAAAATCAGTTGCAAAACGATAAACAGATCGGTGACAAATCTGCTTATATATCACAATATTGCTTCCCAGCGAAACAGTGCCCAATGCTATGCGTCCTTGTTTTTGTAATTAAAGTCATTAAAGCGTAGCATTGGGAGTAGCAATTCTTAACCGTTTCTCAAATCGGGCCCTACTATTCTTTTCAACTCGATGAAACACGTAGTAAATGTCATTTTACCTGAAAAATTGGACTTACATTTATAGTGGAATGACTTAGAGATAGTAAATTTATTTTCATATTTTTTTTGCCCCTGAAAAAGGTTCATGTGCCCGAGAAGGCCATAGCCCACAGGTAGACAACCACTGATTTATAACATATGAATTCAGGTCTAAGGTCGATCAGGAACAATCTGCCCTGCGTCACCTGGTGCTGACAATATTTAGTTATTCGCAGAGATATGTTCTTATGCTATTACACTGGTCTACAAATTTTAAAAATAAAAATTGCGACAAATATTTTGATGACTGATTCAGGCTAATTTGTGGTTGCTGAATCCAATTCCGAGCTCAAAATTGCTCTATCACGTCAGGATTTTTCGCTGTGGATTTTGCCTAATTTCTTAAACTATTCAAATTTTGACTCTCATTAGTGAACTTTCGGTGAGCGTATACCAGCAACAAATCAATATAAAAATAATTTTCGATGAAACCTGGACTGTTATCACACGGAATTACAGAGTGTTCGATGAACTTCAATTTTGTGGTTCTCAATCTTTGTCCAATGAGGACCACGCGTCGGCTTTCCAGAATATATGTGGATATCATCTTTATACATCACGGTTGGTTTTACGTTTTCTTTCTGTAGATCCATACTTAATTACCATCGTTTTCCTGACATCTCTGACGTACAGACTTAATCGTCCAATGATATTCGTGATAGCACCATCCTTGTTCGTGAAACGTAAACTTTGGGAACAATAACATTACAATATTCGTATATAAGAGTGAAAGAAAACTGTAAGCTCTGACAAATGATCCAAATGAATGTTCGTGTAAGCTTGCTTTGAAACATTAAATGCCACAGGATGTTTGCTTATCCAAAGAACCGAACGGCTTATAAGTAGGATTGCATTTAAAACAAACAAGCTCAAAACAAGGCCCTAGTTTAAAACATTTTTATTTTATTTTTATTTTTCAAGTAATGACGTCACGAAAATTCAATTGTGACATCATAGTGAGTTGACATTGACAATTGAAAATATACGGTGAATATTGCTCCTTTGAGTAAATATCTATGTACTGCTGCTATTGCTCCTTTGAGTAAATATCTATATACTGTTGCTGTTGAACCGACTATTTTGAGGATTCCAATCATCCCAGTAGCAGGAGTATCGACTTTTATTGCGCACCCTCAGGCTATTTACGTTCATCGCTCACCGCTAGACTATCGCCGTGTGTATTTATGTTCATCGATCACCGCTAGACTACTGCCGTGTGTATTTATGAGCAAATTTCGAAAACTATGATGTCTATGCTAGACTATATTCGCCAGATATTCTATTATGTGTATTTAGGACTGTGTATTTTCGCGGATAATACGAGCTCTCAGATAACACTCATCAACGTTGAACTAGGCGCGATTTTTTGATGATGTATTAAAATTCTACGCTGTTTTTTTAAATTACTAATCCACATGAGTCGAGATGTCGTTAAGTAAATTATTTTTAGGTATTAATCATTACGAAAAATTCACGAAGTTCCGATACACTATATTTTAATTTTTAAAAATTACTAATCCGCATGAGTCGAGATATCCTTAATTAAATCATTCTTAGGTATTAATCATTAAGTCGCTTCCGTAAATCAACAAGACATGATAAGAACTTGCTTTCGAGAAATAATTAGCGGATAATATGAGCTCTCAAAAACACTCATCAACGTTGAACTAAGCGCGGTTTTTATGATGATATATTGAAATTCTACGCACATTTCGCACGATCAACTTCGCATGATTGTATGTGTATTTAAGACTATCTATGTTCACGGGAACACTAGAGCAATATGACACTCATCAACACCGAACTATGCGTGGTTTTATGGGAATTTATATTAAAATTCTACATACATTCTGCGCGATCAACTACGCATGAGTTTAGGCCTATTGAGGACTATCTATGTTCACGAGAGCTCCGACTTTGTATCTTCGCGGATGATATGAGCTCTCAGATAACACTCATCAACGTTGAAGTAGGCGCGGTTTTTATGATGATATATCATAGTGATTGGGCAGCAACATCATCTCTAATTAATTAATATAAAATGCGATTTTGAGTGCAGACAGATCGCGGTTTCGATTTCCGAGGTCTCCACATTTTAAGACTTATTATCAGCTCGCAGTTTAAATTGAATTGGACTTCATTCTGCCTGCATAATTTTTGCATGTCGAGTATAAGGGTAATTAAATCAGTACTAAAATACCAACGGACTAGCCGCAGGCGCGCGATTCTGGGCGCTAAAATTAAACGAACACTTTCGCTGCAGGTACGCGATCCCCTAGGTTTAGGCGAGTATCTAGGTTGTAGGTTCCATTCTTGTAGTCACCACATTTCATACGATTCAGTCCTTTTCATGTCACTAGAATAAGGGTAATTAAACCGACAGTGAAACGGCGGCGAGGTCTTATAGCGTAATAATGTGAGCTGCGACGGGTGCTGCTATAATGTTAGGTGCGATTATAGTAGAAAGCCCACGTCTGAACGGCTGTAAGCAGGTGCGCATAGTAACGTAGTAAAACGCATAACGGCAGTCACGCAAAAATCGATATTGTTTTGTGATGATTTTGATGTTGTTCCTTACCGATTTTGAAGATAGCACACATAATTTCGTAACTAACTACTTCTATTAAACTCCTACACATAATCTTGTCAAGTATACTGAAAAGTGAAACTAATCGAAAAATTCACCTCGCTTAAATTTCGATGTACAAAAAACCATAGACTAAGCTTGCTTTCAGAGTTGGAAACTAAATGCATATCAAAATTTAAGTAGGTTTTGCCCACACGCATCAAATGTAGGCCTACTCAAGTGTTTATGAGGCGGCGAATAGTTCGAAGGTTTTTGGTATCAGAGGACGTCACATAGAATTGTGGAGTTTCTGTAAACTATAATCCTGTGATCCTCCATCTAATTCAATCACTATACTTTTATTAGTCTAAACTAAGTACTGTTAGTAGGCAAACCCTAGGAAAGTATCGTCTGATAAAAGTAGGAGTAATTCGTTATCCGTGAAATAAATAGATAGCGTGCAATATGAGCGGTGCTGCGATGACTGAAAAATACTTTGAATTAATGTATAGAAGTAGCGATTTCGGTCTACATAAAAAGTTAGTCGAGCTCACGCATTTTCCATTTTCAAAAGTCAAATTTTCGATACATTTTTGCTATTTTTCATCGCGGTAACCTAATTGAGTACTCTGAAGAAGTACAAGTAGCACAGTTTGTGGTATTTGTATGACATCGAAATTTACGTACTTTTCGCTTACCTTATGGTAATAGTTTTCCTCTTCTATCTACTGTACAAGATTCAGTGTATAAATTTAGTAGAAATGTAAACACGCTTGAATATGACTAAAACTCACTTAAGCATTACACTATGATTGATTATTTCAGTTAGCAAACATAACAGATGATCACCTAATGAGTGCAAGCGCGAGTTCGCAAGTGGCAAATAAGTTGGATCGCTCGAAATAATAGTCCCGAGTTGCGTAACGTTAATGTTCTTCCCCTAGCTGAGATCAAGGTTTGCAATTTCACCTATGGGAATGAGGTATTAGGAAATACCAATTTGAGTGGTTCTCTACTAGATTAGTGCCTAGCTTTCTCCATCACCAATACCTGATGCTGTTGGATAAATTTATGGAACTGACACCTCTCATCAAGAGCAATAAAAAAGTACCTTCACACATTTTATTATCACCAAATTTCTACTAAAGTACAGGAAGTGTAGATTTTCCACCAGTAAAAAAGTAAGTATTAAAGGCATAGTTTGCCTGATAACTG
>KE605581.1:0-13500 GCA_000444245.1 Botryllus schlosseri
TATTTTCACTTCTACGTGAGAGTGCGAGCAAGGATTTTCATCTCTGATGAATATCAAGTCGAAGTAACGAAACCGACTTGTTGCGCCCATGCATGACTTTCGATGCGCTGTGAGCAAACATATGACACGCATCAACCAGCTAGTGCAGTGTTTCTTTAACTGGGTGGCATGAAAGCGTCTGAAGGGGGCGCGAAGCTGCGGCAAACTGAAAAAAATTTTCGCGCTTCGCGCGATTTACCTACAATTCATTGTTTTTGCTCTGTGTATAGTCCTAATTGCATATTTAAGAATTCTCTTACCAACTGTCATAACCTTCCGTGCCATCAAATTATTCGTTGAGGTTGCTAGCATTCTGGTTGCATTTTGTGATGGCACGAAATTTTTCACTATAATAAACGGGGGCGTGTCCAAAATAGTTTGAGAACAGCTGAGCTAGTGGAAAATAACCAAATGCAGCCATCGCATTGAAACAATTTACTTTTGTGGTTTGTTGTTTGCTGTTATTTCAATATTATTATGTTGTCCTCCTTGTGACTGGCGGTGAAAAAACAGTTCCATGCATCCCATTAACCCTGGCTGATAATGCCTAGTTTAATAGTATTTGCTATTACGTCTCACGTACGTCAAATACGTGATTATGACGTCATAAACGATGGAAACATTTTTGACCGCCTCAAGCGGTGGTACGCGAGCACTGCATAAAACCTCGAAATGGTACGTGGGTGAAAAAAGGTTGGGAACCACTGTCTTAAACTATACCCTCCAAATAATGAGGATCCTTAGTATTTCCAAAAAATTTAAATGCAACTTCAATGAAAGAGAGTCATGTATTATTTTCCAAATCCGCATTCCTAATAGGAAATAGGCGATTTAGGTGAGTGTTCTGATTTGAGGTCCAACAAATACACACTGTATTGTATTAACTCAAGTGAGGAAACTTTTTGTGATTGTACAATTCAAATTGATGACTAGGTTATTTCGTTAAGCTTGATTCAACTTTACATAGCTGCTGATCACCATCACACTCATGCTGAGAACATTCTTTAGACAAAGACGCTTCACCGAGAGAATCTTCTTCAACTGCTGGTAAAACTTTTGAAGGCAATGCAATTGTGACATCTGATCGGTGAGGAATCGGTCGTGTTGCGCAAGTCAAATTGGATATTGAATTTTATGCTCATTTTTGACATTGAATAAAACACACATGAGCAAAAGTAACAAACTTTTCCATGTCCATGTGACTCTTTCCATACCATTGGCACACCGTATGCTAAAGATTCTTGTTTTCAAATGCTTCGCAGACTCAATGTCGCTTTATTTTTCATTCAGTATGCTGTGCATATCTCTTCTATACATCGCCTAGGCCCAGGTTGGTGTCCGATTTCAAAGACTACTCCAAGTCGTCTCGACGCCTTCCTATCTTTTCATTGGATCGCAATCTTGTGACGTTTTGAAAGAAAGAAAATAATAATAAATTGATACTGATATCAAAAACTAGGCCTAGAATACTTACTTTTACCAAAATTATAAAAAGTTACTTTTACTTTTACTTGAGTAGAATTTGACGCTGTTACTTCTACTTCTACTTGAGTACCAATGGTAGTACGGTAACCACCTCTGATGATGTCACAATGGTTATAGCTATGACTTAACAGCAAGGAATACGTCACAGAACAGGCTGTTTTTACAAATGCAAAATTTTAAATCACAGATTATAAAAAATCTTGACGTGATAGAAAAAAGCGACTTTATATTCGTAATCAGCGTACGAAAATTGACTTCATAGTCACTATTTTGGCCAAAAAGCAAAAATCATTTCGACCATTGCTACATTCCCCTCACACAGCGTGTATCAGCATAGTGATATTTAGTACTTGCCCTTTAATAATTCGTCGCTCTTCTTTGTCCATTTGGAAGCTTCCTTTTTAACAACGGTATTTTCTGAAATCAACAAACAACAAACGATTTCACCGTAGCAAAAGGTTTCGAGAAGTATGTTGCTAGTATAAGCCTTCCATACTTCACGCCGTATAATATCCATGATCAATTATTGTGAAGTTCTAAACGTATATCGTTTGGCCAGGATTCATTAATCACCAACATGATTTGTCGCATTTAGAAGAAGTTAAAACGTTGCGTACGTGTATCGCAACATTGCGAATAACAAGGATCACCAGAATTCGAGGTATAGAATGACTCACGTCAGCAATAAGTCAATCATTCACCTCGCAAATACTACATTCTCTAGACTAGAATACAAGCATATAGGCTTAATTACTATAAAGTACAAATAGGCTACCTTTCACCAATTCCGTGTTGCTTTTCTGCAATTTCCTCATACCTGCATGTGCAAATTTAGTATATTATGCTGCTGGAGAAGATATATTACGATTATGAAGAAATATTATAAAAATAAAACCTGCGCCTAGTTACACTGATGTACGGGGAGACTCGGTGTGTAGACTACTGTTCACAGGGAATATATAGCAAGTGACTGTGAAAGACTAGAGACTGTACGACGCATTTGTTGGAAACAGCGCTATTAAGGTTTTCGAAATTGGCATATATGTATGACTTATAGTTATAGCCCGATGACTCACATACCTATAAATTGATTGCATAAAATAGATGGAAACGGGGAAATCCTATATAGCTGAGAAGGGCAATTGGGCATTCGGGCACATGTGTAAAAGATTTATGAATTAGATAAAAATGTTTTGGAGTACAGGATACCTGTTCTTAAAGATTTCAGTTGCTTTTTCAATTCGTCGTATTTTTCTTTCGATGCTAGTTCCTGATCACCCAATCTGGTACAAGTAACCGGGTACTCGTTCGCTTTCAGATTTTGCAGAAACGGACCTGGATCACATTTCGCCAACTGGCAGCCTGGTCGTGCTTTGCATAATATTTCCTCGCGTTGACCAGTAGAAGCCAACACAAGTATCGATACCACAAATAGCTCGCGTTTTATCTTCATTTTCTCCTAAATACTTTCACAGTCAGTCATCGCTGAGGAGGTACAGTGCAATGTAAATAGCTGCGAAACAGATGTCGAATTAGTTGATGGTTCGCTCACAATATAATTCAGTATGTCAGTAGCTCAGTTCGTAAAAGCATATGTAGCCTCAGTTGCGTTTACGAGTATGACAGATATGCTATTACGAAAACATATTTCATCAGCCCACGGGCTTCCGTAGGCTACAGTCAGCATACAAATATCACGCGATAACGACATTCTCCGCACATAAGGCGAAGGTAAAGGTAACGAAAACGGACTATGAAGCAAAACTTCATAGATAAGTTCGAAATCCCTTACATACATTGTAGACTCTAAAATGACTCCATATAGTTATATGTCTACATCAGTTTCATCTTCCTAGGGACCCTGTTCTCGTAAGGTACGGTGGTATATACCGCAGGATAGTGTCTACGGCCCGATTGCTGCACCGAATGCTACGACGTGGGAAGCTTTACCACTCCGCCTATCACTTGTACACTAGATTGGATGATCTTACCCGTTGTCGACGTACGCTTCTGATAACACGCTAACACTCGCAGATTGACGGTCTATAGCCTACTACCGTTCAAATCACCAATGCCCGACAAAAAATTATAGACGCGGCATGTTTTCTCGGTAAACGTTCCTATTCCAATGTAGCTTTTAGCCTCGGGTAAATCGATGCTGCTAATGAATCAATTTTTGGCGAATACGAATTGGCCTATCATATTTTGTTAAAGTCGCCAACACTGAGTTTTGCTGCAATGCCTTGGGTCAAGTTTGTAAATCTTCGGATGTGGTATTTGACTTGTTTTATAGGTTATCGCTTTGCTGTTAGACTTTTTGAGGAAAATTATTGCCGCATGGCTGGAATCGGAGAACATGGCGCTCGACAATGGAGACTGATCTAGCGCAACGCGGGCTTTCGCTTAAAGACGCCCACAACCGCCCACGTTGGAGACGCTTAACACGAGCCCAAAACTGATTATCTTATGTTCTTTTTGTCTCCTGTTTTCTTTCGCCCTTTTTTATTTTATCTAATTGAAAAGTCGATATCTATATATATATTGCCGCATTGCGTCATTTTCTTGCTTCGTGCCGGCAAAAAATATAAGTTCGGTTGTCTCGCTAGGCCTTCCGTGAAATGGGAAAATACAAAATTTGACAGCTCTGCAGGTGCTGACTGCTGACAGCGAAATCCCGCCATGTATGTTTCAAACCCAAAGAACATAAAATGTATGCATGATCGATTGAATAGCGAAAAAGCAAACAGAACAAGCCGACACCATGCAAATCTGTCTATGATGGGTTATACAACGGAACCTTTTGGGTATGTCATACTCAATGTTCCCTCTAATTTTCACGAGTCTGCGCACACTCACTAACTGTGGCGAGATAGCGCAGTGGTATAATCCGCGGCTGCAACACCAATGGGTGCGGGTTCGAGTCCGACCGAGGTCGACTTCCGAATTCCGATACCTAAGTGTTGGAGGTTTACCTAGGCTCCTCCTCGCCACTTCATCCGCGTCAGCGGTGTCTTACAAAAAGCCTAGAGGTGGGCCGTGCTATAAGTCGGCAGTTACGGAAAATAACAAGAATATCGGCCTGGTGTAAATGACCATAGTAGTCGAAAAACACCATGAATACCCCAAAAACAAACAAACAAACACTCACTAACTCACTGCGCTGTCCCTTGGACAACAGTGCGTAACAACTAAATAAAAGGTGATCACTTCGTCTTTTTTTGTGCGCAGCTTTGATTTTCTGTGCGCAGAGACCGTGTCAGCACTGCGCAATTGCGCACACGCGCAGCTTAGAAGGAACGGTGTTCATACGCTAATAATTCTAAACAATATATAAATGCAACTTTATGCTGCAACTTTTGTTAAAATTAGGTGCAACTTTCTCACGATTTTAGTGGAACAAAAACTTGCCCTACTGATTAGTTCTAGTTCTGGAATTATAATCTTTCATTTTTGTATGGAAATCTACCTATGGAAAACCTCGGTACACTTCATTGAATACAACAGTAATAATCTACAAGCAGTGTATCAATTTATACATAGCATGTGCGTGCATGGAGGAAAATATTGCATCGGAAAACTTTTGAACACAGTCGGATCGAGCGCGGACTGGTGTAGCGCAGTGTTGGGGCAACTAGAGCCGTGTCACTTGACTCGAATCTGATTCGAGTCAACTTTTTGAGATGACTTGACTTGACTAGGCGATTCAATAATGTGGATTGACTCGTGATTCGGAGCAAAATTTTCGAGTCACTTTCAAGTCATCGTTGGGAATATCGATCTCGTATATTATCTGTTATTAGATAGTGACAGAGGTGGGCAAAGTAGTCAAGAAAGCTACTGAGGTAGAAGTAGAAGTAGCGACGAAAAAAATCTACTCAAGTACGAGTACAAGTACTTCTTCCATAAGCCACCTAAAACTACTTGAAGTAGAAGTAGAATTGACTGACTTTAAATATACTCAAATAAGTAAGTAGTTTTGAAAACAGTCATAATTCGTTCGAATGGACTGTCAAAAGCTGTAAATTGAGCTATGCGGAAGCTGCAGAAAGCTTGATTCGAATTGATGCATCCCAGGAGGTATCAATTTTCGACAGAATAAGCATTCTTTCGCATCATGGGATGCAAATTATGGTATTGATATGAAAATGCGATACTAACCCTTTGTTTACTAGAACACCCCGTTTTAGAGAATATCATGGCATGGCGCCCTGCCCCATAATATAAGGCTCCAAGTTTAGGCGAAGAGCAATACGGAGAAGTTGTATCGGATATGGTTTCAACGCCTCGTCGCCGAAATGAAATATTTCATCACAGTAAATATGGCACATCATAGCGTTTGAAACTAGCATATCGCAATCCAGTGTTTGGATGACTCGAGTCATGACTTGACTCGAGTCAGACTCGAGTCACTTTTTCGTATGACTTAACTTGACTCAAGTCACTTTGCTACAATGACTTGACTTGACTCGGCGTATCAGAAATGGTGATTGACTCGTGACTCGGAGCAAAATTCACGAGTCAATTTCAAGTCATCAAGTAATTGGTGTCGATAAAAATCACTGTATCTTACATATGTTCGGATTGTTCGCGCAACGCTGGTGTAACCCGCGAGAGCGGTGGCGAGATAGCGCAGTGGTATAATCCGCAGCTGCAACACCAATGGGTTGCGGGTTCGAGTCCGACCGAAGTCGACTTCCGAATTCCTATAATTAAGTGTTGGAGGTTTATCTAGGCTCCTCCTCGCCACCTTATCCGCGTATAAGCGGTGTCTTACAAAAAGCCTAGAAGTGGCTGTGCTATAAGTCGGCAATTAGACCATAGTAGTCGACAAACACCATGAATACCACAAACAACAACCCGTGGGAGCGACCAATCATTCAATGATCGGGCGTTTTACTGAGCCTTCATTGTTCTCTCACAAATATATTGATCGCAAACGAAGTGATCGAAGATGACAGCATACGTTGTCGTAAACTATAGTATAGTAAAGTAATTTAATAGCAAAATGTATATATCTTAACTTAACCATACCTCTTGTTTTATTGAAATTGAATTCGCAAAAAGTTTACATAGTCCTCAATCATTGGCGCGGACTCGAATTGTATCATATCAATTTGCAAAAGGGTAATGTATTGCATCTTATCAATTCGTTTCTCTATTCTCCATTTTGGCTGGTAACTATAAACTGAGGCTGTGCAATTACTTACGTAGTTTATTAGTTCTACTTATATGTGAGCGATACAGCGCCTCACTTGCGTGTATATTTACCTCTATATTCGGTCATCGGTTCAAAATCAATGACCACTCAATCTGTATTTCAGACAGCTAGCAAAATACAATGACGTCATCATGCCTCATCCTCGAAAGGGCAATTTGACTTGAATTGTGACTTGACTCGTGACTTGACTTGACTTGACTCGACTTGACTCGAGTCACCTCCGAAAATCGACTGACTTGACTCGAGTCACCTTTGAAAATCGATTGACTTGAATTGACTCGAGTCAAAATGTGCAATGACTCGAATTGACTCGTGACTCGAAGGTAGTGACTTGATCCCAACACTGTCGCAATCTAGCATTTACCTATCATATCGTAATCTAGCAGCCCATGGCGTGTCCTAACCTGGAAAAGTGGAAAAGTGGACTCTGACTTTCTCTTAGCTTTACACCTGTTTTAGCAGACCACTGTTGAAACTTTATGGGCAAAAGACATGAAATATATTTTCTGCTTTTTGGGAGTAGTACTTATATTTCTCTTTCAATTCCCAGTACTACAATTTGAGTATCAAGTAGTTTCAGTTCTTTTATCTGCAGAAGATACATTTTGAAGTATAAAATCAAGTGTAGTAATGCCTCTATTTTCGAAAATAAAGCCACACTATATCGTATTTTTCCGATCAGCCATATTTTTTATGAACGTTTACTAATCGCGCAAAGTGTTAACACCGTATTCTCCTTATAATATGGAGAAGGGTGCCATACCATGATATTTTCTAAATCAGGGTGTTCGAGTAAACATAGGATTAGTATTTTCATCCTATCCCATCATTTTCATCCCATGATGCGGGCAAATGCTTATGCTCTCGAATATTTATACCTCCTGGGATGCATCAATATACATCAAGATCTGCATCTTTCACATAGCTCAATTTGCAGCATTTGACAGTCTATATGTGACCGAATTACGATAGTTTTCACAACCACTTACTTATTTGAGTAGATTTAAAGTCTGGTAATTCTACTTTTACTTCAAGTAGTTTTGGGTTGCTTTTAAAATGACTACTTCTGCTCGTTCTTGAGTATATTTTTGTGTCGCTACTTCTACTTCTACTTGAGTAGCTTTCTTGACTACTTTGACCACCTCTGGACCTGCAGAACTTTTTTTATCACTATGAGTCGTTGGAAGTATAGCTATATTTCTCTATCATCGCCACCATCATTCTTAATTTTTACTGGAAAATTTCAATACTAGTGTGCATTCCTGCGCGAGAACAAATTCTTCTTGCTCCTGAACTGACATATATTACTCAGACGCTGTTGCTCAACCGTGTACATATTCCTGATCTATAGCCAAAGCATTCATGCAGTTCTAATGTAAGAGAAATATAAAGATATATTTTAACGACTATACAGTGTATCGCAATTTGTAATGAATGACCCAACATGTAGTGTAGAAGCATGCAATTACATTGTTTTTGACATATAGGCATGTATATAGCCGTGCCATATTTACAGCACCCAAAAAGACCAATTTTTGCCGGCAAGTAAAGCGAAAGTAGCACTGTTACGTTTGAGTTAGATGATGTTTTACATTTCCTTGGTAGTTGTAGTTACAAGTTACAAAAAAAATCAAAGTAAAAGTTACAAAATACAGACACAAAATCTACAAATCTAATTTAATGTTCAGATTCAGCCCACGAGTAGCCTATGTGGTTTTTTAACTTTGCCCAACAACGAATGGTAATTTTAACGAGATCGCCAAATTGTTCGCACGAAATATAACTGAAATTATATATACACTTACACAGCCATCAATATGCTCGAATCTGATCCCTCTGATAAGCTGTCTCATTCTTTGCACCATTGTGGTTGCATCAAAGACAAATTTCGTCGGAAAAGGATCCTCGGATGTAAAATGGCTCAGATATCATACAGCCGACTTCGCTAACGTCCTTCCGGCCCTGTCAAATCAATGTCAAGGAGAAACCTCTTCGCCGGCCTCTCCTGTCCAAGCCGTTTTTCTTATGGCAGGGCGGTTTGTGTTCACAGGTTGAGGTGCTGTTTTTCCGTTACCATTCAATTCAGTCACCTCCGTGCTGCAACTTTTGAATGGCCTGAGAATGTTTTCGGTCATGCGCTTAGCTTCTTCTCTGATCTCACTCGATGCGTAGTACTACATAAATGGATTGAGGCATTCCGTAAGACGTAAAACACCGTTCGGCAGAAGCATCATCCACACCATAACACTGCCATCAATACTGTTTCCAAGCAAAACCACAAGTATTTTCGCTACGTAATCAACGCCGTACCCTCCCATGAACGTTAGTACTATTGTTTTCAGCTGCATCAACGCTTGCTTTTCTTTTTGCGTGGACGAAGAGCTTTGGCATACGCTTGCCGCCACGGCAAACCTGTGTTTCCTGATGTGATGGACGATTGCTACACAGAGCACAATGATCATGACCGTAGGAATCAAAATTCCCAACGTCAATGACAACAGCGACAGTCCCTGGAGCCACGGTGGAGGCTGAAGATTCATAAAACATATCGATCCGTTTTTCCACTCTGTAACTTCCATGAGAAGGGCATGAGGTGCTGAGATGAATGTGAAGGACATGGCCCAAGAAAATTTAACAGCAATCCGACACATATTCACCGAAATTTTCCAATGCGAATCCATAGCGTATACCACCCCACGTAATCGAACGAAACTTAGCAGAAGCACGTGCCCGTCGCAACACTCATAGTTGGTATCAGTTTACACATGTATTGTGGCAATTCGAAGTCAATCCAGTACAGGTTGTGGTAGATTTGAAACGGGGCTGTACCAAACGATGCAATGTCAGAGAAACGTAGTCCGAGTACGATGGTATAGTAAATACCGTGATGGGCTTCTTTCTGAGTAAGATCACTATCATCAGATAGTTTACTAACAAGCCTGTACCACACAAAATTCCAAGCGTGATGATGACGCCTGCAGTTGCCGCTTCGCCTGGACCAGTATAGATACTGCCTGAGTAATTCGACTCAAGAACGAGTATAAAGTCGTCAATTTTATCAAATGTCATTTCAAGGCCGGGTATTTTCTTTCGCCAGTGGTGCCATTCGACATAAAGTGATTTTGAAACCTATCTTACAGTTCTAATGAAATCTCGAGATAACCATTTCAGGGAAACGGACTTTTTCCGCATGACACACTGCGATCCACTAGAGATCAATTCTTCGATATATTGACAATAAAAGTCGCCACATGGCTTATGACAGTTTTGTTTCTCTTAAATGCCACATGATTAGTATGGCTAAATTACCTGACATTATTTTGCATTTGGATTAATCGCTAGGCTGGGACATTTAACATGGACCTTTGAACAGCGCTTTTGTTTCCAGAGTATAGTTCAAACAGTAAGACGTCAAGACGGGGTCTGTGATGTACGCGGCTTAATAGGCCTTTTGCAGGACTTCGATCACGTGACTAGATACGCATAGCAACAACAAATTGGTTAGCAACACTGAGCTATATAAACACTGGAGTGCGCTACTCGCGATATTTACGTTGTCACTAGAAACAGTTGCATTGTGGGGNATAGGCTGGACGATTTAGTNCAGGAGCTTATGGAAAAACGTCCAGTTNTAAAATATATTTGATTCGTATTGGGTTTGTAGTATTTTATACGAATGGAGCTTTGAATGAATAATCATCGTNACATTCAGGATTTGTTTCAGCCCAATATCTCGTGTTTATATCTNTGTTATCTGTGTATTTCGACNTGTCGAAGACATCTCGTTTTGGTGGTAGTGTTTGTTGCGCCTATGGGTGCAGTAAAAGGCAGAAAAAGATATCCACGGAGTCATATATGAGAAGTAATAGCGATGGTAGTAGCGATGAAGAGTCTTTGGTAAAGCGTCGGCATCCAAGAACATTTCACCGGTGAGTGAATGGCAGAATATGCAGGGCAGCAAGACTATCTTTGAAGAATCAGTTTCTANNTTTAATATNTCCTGACCATCACAGTNAATCAATGTCCAGATAAGCCACAGCATTAATGAATAGGCCATGTTAAAGTGTCATTATACCAGAACATTTTGTCACAAGTATATGGATGTTGGTATGATCAGAGCAGACTATATCAGCAGTCCCAGCACCATGTCAGTTCATCAGTATACCTGTAATAGCATGACCAGCCAGGTCACTGTTTGTATTCTGTATGGGCAGTTCAGCCAATACCTAGCTTAGTACTCAATCCTTGCTTAAAATTGCCGTGAAGGTTGGAGGTAGGACTAGAAGGAAAGGTATAATTGAGGGCCACACGGTTTTGTCCAGCATAGTTGAGTAATAATTCTATATTACTGGTGCCAGATGCTCACACTAAAGTTCAAATTGCTAATTCCGTGGTTGAGTTCATTATAGCTTTGTGCGTGCGAGACGTTCGATTTGTCTCGTAAGATGTTATTTTTAGGTTTATCTTTGGCTTTAGATTTAAAAGGTTACCTAATAGTTTATCCTTCTGGGGTAGAAAGTAACAGATATATTTAAATCAAACAAGATAATTTCACATATGTTCCTGCTACTTTTATCATCGTTCATAACAAAGAATGGTCAATTTGGTGTGCTTCGTATCATAGAATTACTTGTGAACTGATACAATGTTCTCTACAACGCAGCTTTCCTACCAATGATTCCCTGAAAGAAAGATGGATAGAATGTATTAGAAGAAAAGACTGGAAGCCTGCAAGATCGTCGGTCATCTGCTCTGATCATTTTTCAGAAAGTGATATTTACCGTGTTGGCGGGAGAATTCGTTTAAGGACGAATGCGGTGCCGACAAGATTTCTGAATTTTCCAAAATATATGAGGCCAAAGGTACAGTAGACACTAGACAGTGACTATATATTTATGAAGTTTGAGTTCCAATTACTAAACCTTTATTTTAGCCCTAGTTAACATAAAATTCACAAATTTCAGGCTTCGAACAACCGACGAGTGAGACCTTCTGCAGTTCCAGATAAGAAACGGCATTATGAAGCACAAACCGCTGAACCTGAAGTAGTTCTTCACGACCACAGCTACTGTGCGCACACGTCTCCTCGAAAAGTCGTTCAACAGCAACGCCGTAGGGTGGCAGAAATTAAAAAGAGGTTGGTTGCAGCCAGAATGAGAACATACCGTCTGCAAAAAAAAGTGAAAACTCTGGATGAGGTCATTGCATCTCTTAAGAAGAACAATTTGATAAGCGATTCGTGTGTAGAGGTAATGTCACAAAAATTCAGTGGTCTACCAAGTGAGCTCTTGCAACGTATGAAGCTAAAAGCTGGTGGAAGAGGAGTCAAATACTCTAAGGAACTGCAATCATTTGCAATGACGCTTCAGTATTATTCCACTAAGGCATACAATTTTGTGCGTCAGAATTTTCAACTTGCTCTTCCCCATCCAAGTGTGATAAGATGCTGGTATGGAAAACTTCCCGCTGAGCCTGGCTTTACTAGTATTGCCTTTTCTGTAATCAGAGGAAAAGTAGAGGCATCAGCAAATCCTGTAATATGCTCCATAATGATGGATGAAATGTCGATCCGCAAACAGTTTTTTTGGGATGGAAAACGATACCGAGGATATGTAGACATGGGTACTGACTGTGAGGATGATGATTCTTTGCCTCTTGCTAAAGATGCATTAGTTTTTATGGCTGTTTGTATCAATTCATCCTGGAAGATCCCGCTTGGATACTTCTTCATTAATGGTTTAACAGGATCGGAACGAGCAAATTTGGTCAGAATTTGCATAAACAAGCTTAATGAAGCGGGTGCAACTGTTGCTTCATTGACATGTGACGGACCTTCATGTCACTTCGCAATGCTTTCTGCATTAGGGGCAAATATATCCTCCAGGAACATTGTGTCTAGTTTTACTAATCCGTATTTACCCGATCATCAAATCCAAGTAATTCTAGATCCTTGTCACATGCTCAAACTAATCAGAAACTGCCTAGCAGAATGCGGTACTTTGCAAGATGGTAGTGGGCACCAAATTTCTTGGAATTTCATCATTTTATTGCAAAAACTCCAGAAGAGAAGAAATTCCATTAAATTGGAACTAAGATCAGAATCGGTTCGTTTATTATACCTCGTTCGCAAATATTAAGCCCTAACTTATCCCACATTTGACTTTCAGATCACCGTTAATTACGCCGAAGGCGACGTAAAGTCGATCACAATTAATTAATTTATTTCTGTTTTTATTTTTTTATGTTGTTATTTTAATAGAAAAATTCGTTTCTCATAACTGAAGCTCGTGTTTCTGAAAACGAAAGTTCAGCATTTTGGTACGAGACAGTACAGCGCGGTATTTCGTGTGACGAGGCAGTACAGCGCGTTATTGCGTGTGACCACAGAAATGGTTGATCTAAAGCCGGGTTCGAGTGCTTCATCTAGTAGGGTAGGCAAGTATCGTGGGCAACTGTGTTGAAATGTTCACATGCCCAGTTAGTTTTGAATCTAATCTAATTTCTGGTTTCATGAAAGTGCAAAACGAGCCAAGCTTCATGTACACACGTATATGGGTAGCTATAGGTGTAATTAATATGATCAAATACATGTACGCCATTTAGATTGTATCTTGTGCCGTATTGATTCGATAAAATTAATATTTATTATGAACTCCCACAGTGCACAGATTGCTGTAACCAACATAGCCTCAATTTCACTGTGAATTGGGCAATTCTAGCTACATCTGAATAAGGACCCATGCATTTCTTGTTTCTCT
>KE605582.1:0-14193 GCA_000444245.1 Botryllus schlosseri
GCGCATGCGGGTAAACTTCTTTCATTAAAACTTGTACGCTATGTCGCGATCCGCTCATGACTGCTGCGCCGTCGTAGGTTGGCGCAATAAGTTTCGACTCAACTGAATAGGGCTGTAATGTTTTTTTTTTAATACGTAAGAAATTCCGACAGCAGTGCGATCGTCAACAGCCACAAAGCTGTGGAATCGTTCGACTGGCATACCAAATTTCGTGAACCGAAAAATCACGACTAGTTGTGACAAACACGTAATGTCAGTTGTTTCGTCTGACTAAATAGATAGAAATTCAGCGTCAACAATCTCGGTAAACAAATGCTGTAGATAGATGTGATATATCGAATCAAGCACATCATTTTGAATAGTCTTTGAGGTACCCTTAGCTACTGTCGCGGTGTCGAGATGTTCGCGCAAAATGCTATCCATGGAAGCCGTGTATTTAATTAGATCCAAAAATACCCCCCTATTGAGAGAGCATTCCTTCTCATCGTGGCCTCGAAGGGGCAATTCATGAACTCCAATAAATTTAATGGCATCAATCACCCGAGAGAGAACATGCCTATTCTTATCTACAAGCTCATTGTGCTTGCATAGACTGATACGCGATAACTTTCATTGAGCTGCGACATTACATTTACTCTGCCAAACAATTTATATCAAACTGCACTAGCCATGTGCACTTGGGATTTTTGGTGCGCTTTCACACGCTCTGACAAATGCTTCAGATCGCGATAGCCAATTTTGTTCCAACAAGAGCCACTGCTTCCGGTACCGGCACTGTCGAATAAAAGACAGTAAAAGCAAAACAAGGCGTTTTTATCCTCGCTATAAGTAAGCCATTCATTTTTATCGGAATACGCTGAAGAAAAGGCACGAGTGCGTTTTCCTCCGGCGTACGATTGGATCAATGGGCAATTTCTAGGCTGATACGGACCTAGTCGCTTTACCTCTAATTTTTGCTCTAAAGGCAGCTGCCTAAACGGCGTACGGAGCAAAGATTCAACACGATTCATGTTCGCACTTGACCTGACTACCTGCAGAAATGGAAATGACTATAACTCGAGAGATTGCGTATGCCTAACTGGAAAGGTAAACGAGTTCGGACACATACGCAATTGTTATCTCATAGATTGGACAAGGACATGTCATATTGAATCCAAAACATCATTCTGAAGAACTACGGAAAGCAGCCTCGGAAATTCGGTCCCGGTACAGCTTGGGAGATTTTGGCCTTGAGGCTGGAGACTGTCACACGACACATACGGCTTACGGTCTATACTCTATAGTGTCTATATGTATGCTGCAAAATCGCCTTCGGAAAATATATTACCGAATAAATACGTGGATGAAAGCCGAAAACTTTGTACACTGTTACATGAAATCATCGAGAAGTAGCCTCATGACCGTTTTCGGTATGGTACACTGTCAAAATTAATACGAACAGACCAACACCAAATTTTGCGTAAAATTTACTGAGGAATAGGCTGATCAAGCGATCAGCTGTTAGCCGCCATCGAAAACGAAACAGCTATCGCGATTGACAGGGGTTGTAATTGTGAGCAAATGGCCCGAAGGCCACAATTTCACGATGAAATTGACATTGGAGAATATAAAATAAAACTAAATATATGAATGCAAACCGAGGATGTTAGTAAACTGTTTCATGATATCATCATCTCATCACTAGGGCGGTTTTTTTTTGACCTAAAAAAAAGAAAATTTTGACCTAAAAATTCAAAATTTTGACTTTTTTTGACCTAAAAAAACTGAATTTTGACCAAATTTTGACCTAACGTATGCAAATTAGGTGTTTTCTCAAATAATGTCAAAATTGTACCAGTTATCTACATTTCCGATTGTAACTGGCTGTCCCAATGTAGTAGTTTGGCCTGAAAAAACGCTTTTGGCTTAGAAACAGGCAACTTTGTACATATAAAAAACAATATTTTAACGAAATCTGGCTCTATGAAGAATTCCAGTGGTTGCAATACGTATTATGGTGGAAATAATTTTAAAAAATTGTAGTACAACGAGAGATACTTTCCTATATTCTTGGGTAAAAAGTGCATGTCTTTACTTGCCAAGGACGTTCAACAGCAGCAGTTGTTGGCTTACAACACTCAAGTTGTGCAATGTGCATACACTACTGGTGACGCACCATGTTGCTTCATTCTGACAATGTTGTCTATTACAATTTTTCATCATGCGCTTCTCAATATGAGAATGATGCCCCAGTTAGGATATTGCGGTACGTTGACCATTGACCGTTGATGATTCAGTATGAGCAGACAATGCGCCGTTTACAACAGTAGGCCTATAAAGTAGACTACAAGCTGTAAAATATCAAATGATACGTTCACAGACAGTGCAAAATCTACGATACAAACGAAATAAAGACGTCAAAAAAATTTTGACTTTATGAACAATTTTGACAAATTTTGACCTAACGCTACAATTTTAACAAAATTTTGACAAATTTTGACATGTCCAAAAAAAAACCGCCCTACTCATCACCTATCTCAGTATGGAACACAGATACACCGGCTTTTGCGTGAAATCCGCAATGCGTTAGGTAGGCTAAGTGTCAGATCAGCGCACATCTCTACCATACGCGAACTTGATAACGAAATTGCTGCCCTAATCATTGAGTGTCAACCTTGAGACTTGGCACAGCGTTCAATACTAAAATCAAGACATACCATGTATAAGCTCATGACGGATCTAGCTAAGGAGCATCGTTAAAATCAATGGAGACCAATACCGGCTTTGCGTGAAATATGTTTGAGATAAATGACGAGTCAGCTCTCACTCGACTTAGGAAACGAAATTACCACTAACATATAGTTCAGTGTCAAACTTGAAACTTGGTAAAGCGTTCGATACTAACATTAAGACTTACCGTACCAAATGTCATGACCGATCTCGGTATGGAACATCGTCAAAATCAATGGATACCAATACCGGCTTTTGAGTAAAATCTGTTTGCGATACATGACGGATCAGCACACACTCGACTTTGGAAACGGAATTACTACCCTAAACTTTGAGTAGAAACCCTGAAACTTAGGACAGTGTTAAATACCACCATCACGACATGACATACCAAGTTTCAAGAATTATCATGGTGTGAAACACCATCAAAGTCGACCTAGACCAGCAAAGGTCGACTCAACGCATATTACGGTATCCGAGTTCAGATATAGATATGATTGTTACATCACACCTTAGGGGCAACGAGGCATATTTGCCCCGGTTGCTCGGCCATTTTACGAATAGGAGAGACTAAATCACCGTTTCTTCATTGTGCGCGGCTTTGAGAGAATAGATCAGTGGTTCTCAACCGGGGGTCCGCGGACCCCTGGGGGTCCGTGAAGCATTTTCAGGGGGTCCGCGAAGCCTCTAAATTTGTAAAATGATCGACGACCTATTTTTATTTATTTTTNAATTAGGAAAAGCATGAGCCATTTCGCTTCGCAATTGATAAAGCTTTAGAACTCNAATCATTCAAATGGTCNCCTGANATGAAATATCNGACTGTGCAACTCATTTTAATAGTCTCAATTGCCTGCTGGTACAAACATATTGCTGATTAGANATGTTTTGTTGGCGTTTGCGGAGAAATGACATGTTGGAGATAGCAAAATCAAACATGGTGACTTGTAAATGCTTGCAAAACATTTTGGTGATCTCAGTGTTAGCAAATTAGTAAACAGTCATTTGAAACAGAAATTCCGTAATTTTTACGAATCTGTCCCAATGAAATAATTGAAACTCTCCTCGAAATCCATTTCCTTTTGTGATATAATCAACCAATTAAAAACTGCAATATGAGATGCTAGATAGAAATGACTAGGCTGGACATCATATGTTCGTTAAAGACCCACACCGGAATCTGTCGTCGAAAGCGTTACGCGTTAATATTACATTCGGCACGTTATATCTTAGTGGAAATGGATTTTCGGCACTCGTTCATATCAAATCGAAGACGCGGATTTTCAAGACAATGAATATAGCTAGAAAAATCCCTTCAAAATTATAAAAGTCTGCTCAATTTCTACGTATAGTGAGTGTGTTTTATTTATCAAGAAACTACATTTTGTGGCTGTTTATCAATTGCCTGCAATTAATATTTGCACGTGACTAGTCACGGTTGAACGATAATCGAGCTAATTTTGAACGAAAACTTGCGGGGGTCCGCGGGGTCGGTGACGGTCGAAAAGGGGTCCGCGAAGACAAAAAGGTTGAGAACCACTGGAATAGATAGTGAAAGCTTGTTATGAGCGCTACCGGGGCAAGCCCCGGCTAGGAATTCACAAAGCGAAAACACAGAAGAGAATTCGATTTTCGCAGAGACTTCGCTATGTATGGGCATTTGCAAGCGAAAGCACAAGAAGAACGCGGGTTTCGCTGTGATCTCGGTATATATTGAGCGCTGTGCGTCTATAAATGGTTAAATTGTTATTGAACAGAATTTTAGATGGGGCAATGCCCCAGTTGCCCTATAGGACGAGCCGCCACTGGATGTGTCATTTTTATTATTTCGCATTACAAAAAGCTTGTCTAGTCCCTTTCCACTCTCACTTGATGGTGTTGGACAGAGGTGGATGGGCTTACTACGACTTACGTTAAAATGCACAATGCGTTTCATTGATATCTGCTTCCGACATTAACAAATCGTTAATCTTCAACTTTGTTTTACTCATTGACACCAACAGTTACAATGTTCCTGAATAACATGGATATACAATCATTTCAACACGTAAGCTTCGCACATTAACAATATTTCCATTAGGTATTTCGTGTAGAGCTGCCATATATTACACCAGTGCTTCTTAACCATTACTAAACCGGGGAACACTTATTACGCAAATCTGCAAGCATCTGCAGAACCCCATATTCCCGCTGAGTTATAAATACGAAAATATATCGTAATACATATTTAACTACACATATAATGCATTACTATAGACTACCGGTACACAAAATAACATAAAATTATCTGAAAAAAACTATCTAGTCTAGACCAGTGCTCTTCAACCTTTTTCTACGTACTCCAAACTCGTACACCCTACACAGATCCGAAAGTAAGCCTAGGGCCGGTTGCATGGATCGTGATCGATGCTTGATCACAGATCATACAATACGGATCATCAGCGTTTCACGGCATAGATGACGATCAGGCCATTATCGGGGACATTTGATCGGCTAAATTGGATCCACCCCGCGAGGTGGTTCAAGGAGTTGATCGGCAGTAGAAACACCGTCCGAACGTACGCCAGACAATATGTCCGAGTGTCAGCGCAGTCCGAGCATACCCCATACATGATGTTCGAGTGTCAGCACAGTCCCAACATACCCCAGACATGATGTCTGAGTGTCCGAACATACCCCAGGCATACGCCAGACATGATGTCCAAGTAGCAACGCAGTACGAACATAACCCAGACATACCCCAGACATGATATCCGAGTGTCAACATAGTCCGAACATACCCCAGACATACCCGGACATGATGTCCGAGTGTAAACACATTCCGAACATACACCATACATACGGACGACATGATGTCCGAGTAGCAATGTAGTACGAACATAACCCAGACATGCCCGGACATGATATGCGAGCGTCAACACAGTTCGAACATACCCCAGACATACCCGGACATGATGTCCGAGTGGCCACGAAGTCCGAACATACCTCAGACATATGTCAGACATGATGTCCAAGTAGCAACGCAGTCCGAAGATAACCCAGACATACACCAGACATGATGTCCGAGTGTCAACACAGTCCGAACATACCCCAGACATGATGTCCGAGTGTCAACGCAGTCCAATCATACCCCAGACATGATGTCCGAGCGTCAACGCAGTCCGAACATACCCCAGACATGATGTCTGAGTGTCAACGCAGTCCGAACATACCTCAGACATGATGTCCTATTGTCAACACCGTCCGAACATACCCCAGATCTGATGTCGTATTGTCAACACAGTTCGAACATACCCCAGACATGATGTCCGAGTGTCAGCGTAGTTCGAACATACCCAGACATGATGTCTGAGTGTCAACACAGTCCGAACATACCCCCGACATGATGTCCGAGTGTCAACGCACTCCCAACATACCCCAGACATGATGTCTGAGTGTCAACACAGTCCGATCATACCCCAGACATGATGTCCGATTGTCAACACAGTCCGAACATACCCCAGACATGATGTCTGAGTGTCAACACAGTGCGAACATACCCTAGACATACGCCAGACATGATGTCCTATAGTGTCAAAGCAGTCCGAGCATACCCCTGACATGGTGCCCGAGCAACAACACACTTCCAGAAGTCCAGAACTTCCCCGTCCCCGCCATCAGAGGATGCTTTGACGGATTAACTGACGCCATTTGCGTCAGTTTGCGTCAACGATCGGGGATCATTCGACTCGCCAATGGATCAGTATCGCTGAGAGGCGATTACGCGATGGTGTCGATCTCGGATCCGAAGATCGACGATCATGGCTATCGGCAGATTATTTTTGATAGCGATCTATGCAACCGACCCTAATTCAGGGGTGTTCAACCTTTTTTGCAATTCAAGGCCATATGTCAATTACATATACACCGTATACGGCCGCATTCCAACGAAGAGTCGTCATGACCCATCTGGACAACAAATACTCACGTTAAATTGGCTACTGGGAACTTCGCATCGCAGAGAACCTTTCTGGTGTTCTGTGCCATCACTGATTACTTGAGATATACCTTACATATTAAAGTTTCACACACCCCCTGCAGGCTTACTATTATGTACCAAAATCGCGAGTATAAATGTGAGGAATAATTGGGATTGGGTTTCCAGTCGCTTGGAGCTCGAAAATATTTTTCAACCTCGTTAATGAATTTCGTCGATAATATTAGTAGCTTCACATAAATATTACGGTCAAATATTTATCCATTCTCAGCCCGTGTGATCAGATTAGCCTGCAGAACTGATAAAGGGGTTGCCTTTGAAAATTTTGGGCACAAAATTAGCGATGATGCACTTTCGGTTTTTATTAACCAATTTGTTGCATGATGCCATTTCTTAACCTCCCATCAGGATTGTCCAAATGTGTAGTCAAAATATATTGGAATCGCTCAAACGTACCAGAAAAACCTTCATTCGTCAGACGCACACGATTCTAACTAGGTATTTCTTTACGGGGTGCATTATTATTATCTGCGGTTCGCATTTCTACTGTGGGTTCAGATTGCAAGGACGCTATTATATTAAAAACAAAAAAATCCAAGTCACCGTGAATCGTGATAAGCGTAAAGAAAATCTCCAAATTGAATTGAAATCTCTTAAATATTAGGTAACCACTTCGTTAATTCAAATTGCATATTGACGGCCACTATAATTTGATCATGTGTAGACCAGGGCTCTTCAACCGGGTGTTTCGTACACCCTGCGGGGTGTACCAAAATTTTAATAGGGTGTACCACACAGATGGGGTGTACTGGGGTGTACCAGAGCCGCATTAAAATGGTCCAATGACTAGCTATCACAATAAATAGGCATGTTCATGCCTGAGAACATGTTGACCGGGTGTGCAATATAGTACAATACTACAATGTTCATATCAGTTGTACGCAGCTTGTGAATTACATTTATTTTGTGATGTCATAAGCAAATGCTACTACTCATCAATGAAATTTTGGTAATATATCGAGTTCGAGAAACACTGTGTTAGGTGGTGGTACGGTAAGTTGGAGCCCTGATTAGTATTTATCATTCCCAATACGTTGCAGGCTTGTTCATCCATATTTCAACAGGCCAGAGGTGCAAACCTGCATGCAACTATCTCACTTGCCTTCCCTGACCTCACGTCACTAAGTAGTCTGGTAAAATGCAGTAACGACTAACTGTTATTATTCCCCGTTGAATGTTGTGTTGAACTGGCTTGAAAGCTAATTGATGGTAACATTACATACCAGAAAGTTGCCGGCTGGCCTATTACTGATATTTCAAAAATTTACAGACCAATATTTGTGAATCTACCACTTATTTTATAGAGGCAGATCGGGAAACAATATCACAACTGTTGTCAACAATTTGGAGGAACGGTGCATATGTTATCACGTGGCTGGGACCATGGGGTTGCGCAGGTTAGTTGAGTGCGAATTTGCGATATGATGCATTATGTTTAATCTCATCCAGGATTACGATACAGTTCAAACTTTCTATTGAAATGTGACGTGTGTCGGTGCGTATGCAATCCAACCGTTCGTGCTCGATGTGTGAACCTTGGAAATTCATAGGTTCACGTTTACAAACGAACCCTGGAGAGTTTTATGAATTGAATATTTTGAAAATTAATTAAGCTCTCTATTAACTTTAATATCATCAGTAAAAATCTGTCGGAATTGTCGCGATACGTCACAAGCAGCACGCAAGAAACAGCAAAACCCGATTATTGCAAATCGCACAGCTTTCCTTTTCGGAAAAATAACTGATGACGTCGCATGGCGCGGATATGGGATAAAGCTTTGACCGATTTCCGCATACAATGTCCGTTAAATCGTTGTCAAAGGAATGGAGAATATCGATGTAGCCATATGTGAAATTATGTGGGTATTCAATTGCTCCAGTGCAGAGGTCTCAAACTCAAATGTGCTCGCGGGCACATTTCCTAGTTTTTGATGACATCGCGGGCCGCAACATCAATACTTATAGGAACATTCGATGAGATAGTGTAATGGTTATGCGTCCGGCTTCTCGATTGGCAGGTCGTGGGTTCGATCCCTGGCCCCAGGTCATACCAAAGACTCGACAATTGGTATCCGCAGCAATCCTGCTAGGCTCTCAGCAATCACGGATAGCATGGAGGAGAAAAAACGGGGGCGCGGACTAAATAACCTCACGGCTGTATCGCAACTCCGTCGTCAAAGCATCTCGATGGTGCAGATGGAAAAGAATACCATATCTCTCTGTGTTTATTTTTCAAGTAGGCCTTATTTGACGAGACCTTGCAGACAGGCATTCCACAAACACCGTGGAAATGTAATTTACTATTGTACTGTTCACGCTTGACCCGTAAAAAATCACTTTTTAAAATATTTGAATAAAATTGTTTTTGTGCCGGGCTTAATTTTTCATTTAGTGAGTTATAGACATCATGCGAGAAGATGCATCATGACATCGTAAAACTGTCGGGTTATATATTGCAGCTTGTGGATCTATGACGTGCCACAATTTTGTGTAGAATATTTTAAAATCTACNGAAGATTGATCTGGTATCAGAGCATNTGAGCGGTGTAGCCTAATCCTGGTTTTGATATAGTCNTNATAAGTATAGGCTNTTGTTACTGTCATTGCCAAAGTCAAATTAAATCAGCGTTACATTTTGCCTTCGATTATTATCGGAACATATCAATAACAACTTAAATATAATGATTATTGAGCCGTAGTAATAGCATTGCTTCTTAACCTTTTTAGCCATCGTACCCTTGTGCCTCCAATAAGACTTTTCTTAGCCCCTGTCCATTTTCAAAACAATTTCTGATGATACCTATATTAAAATCAGAGAGCCCATTCACATAAAATCGCGCGTAGCGCGAAGACTATTTTCCAGTGGAATAAATTNGCCCCGAAAATATTCCACAGCATATAGGCCTAATTCCCCAATTCATCTCGTACACTCTGATGTGGTGCTTCGTACCCCGATGGGGTCTACGTATCCGGGTTAAGAACCCCTAGAATTGAAATGTCCAATCGACGAAGAATTCATTGGTGTTACAGCTGTAGAGCGTACTACTACCTTAGCCTACTCCCCACCGATATTAACATGGATAAAGAGAGTAAACAACACCCTGCATGTAACCAACTATACGTCACGAGGGTCACAGAATACCAATAATTGCCATACTTACCTGATTAGATGGCTATATAGACCCTACGCAACGCAAGCTACGACCTTTTGATATATTACCACTATTCATGGCAGTGTCATAGATTGTTGCATCCGTAGGATTACCAAGTCACCGTTCCGAGTCGCAAGTCCTTCTCTGGTTTGAACGTTTGACCCGACTCAACTCAATTCATTTTTATTTAATCACCCAGTCAATCCGAAATCGAGTAATTTTACGAGAAGGTCGTAACAAACCAAATCATAATTTTCAGTCACGATTCATGAATCATGAATGTTTCATCATCATGAACTATAGAAATGTGACGTAAAGGCTGATCTTCTACCGCATGGTAGCTTTTAAAAGTGATATGATAATGAAGTTTGTTGAGATTTCAGTGATTTTTATAGTAGTTTTAGCGTGAAATTTAAGTTCTTATGTCTAAAAAATATACATGGAACTTGAATATATTGTTGAATACTTGAAATTCCAAAATGCCGTCGCGGGCTGCGGGCCGCGCGTTTGAGACCTCTGCTCCAGTGGATATATTTAGTAGAGATGATGTGAACGTGAGGTAATAAGGTTAATATTGGCATTCGGATCGTTCCACATATGGTGCTGGCAGCATGGAATAAAATTTACCACTAAACTAAAATGCACCTTGCTGTTTTAGAAAAGTTTGATTGGAATATTCAAATTTTCCGTTTTTGAATAGTTTGGAAATTCTACTGTCATTGCTGTTTGGTTGAACCGCAGTCACACAACATTAGAACATAATACACTGCATGTAGGGCATAGGTGGTCAGCGAACTGCGCTGCCTCAACCAATCAATGGGCAATTTTACGAAATTGATGAAGAGAATACATCGTTGTCTCAGGTAAAAAGTTGTGCTTCTCGATATATACATGCAGATATGAGAGTATTTCNATATCCTTCACATTGAGCCAAAACCGCTTTATTGTTATATTCTTTATTCACAGTAAAACTGGTAAATACACACATAATCCGGGGAGCAACCTGCCCCCCAAGGGAAATGGCGTGATTGGAGTAAATTTTTAAAATTTCAGTAATACAGTCAAATTGTTATTCCTATGCAATGCATGGAGAGGTCAGATTACAGAATTGCAGTAGATGAAGGATTGGCAAGGGTTACAACAGAGCAGAGGTAGAGATGATTGAAATTGAAGAATCGAAATTACAGAAATTATGCTGTGATTCACAAGTGTAATTTTAGTCCATTGGTGCATTCAAGGCCTTCCGAAGAATATGCACGGTACCCAATAACGTGATCTTCTGGATCATGTCGAATCGAACGTTACCCGGAATCTATTGGATATGTCTCATGAGTTTTTTGCTTACGACCCATGTAGCGCCAATGACTACACCGTGTTACACTATTTTTGTTCTCGGGTTCTAATTGATATTTCCTGATCACTCTCACCTAGAAACTTACAAAAATCAGTACAGTTCATTCCAAACTTTGATTTTGTGGTTAGGAGAGTGATTTTTTGAATTTGTTAGTATGTGCAATATTGTGCATGGTTATACTGATTTACCCTATAGGAAATTGATATTTACCAAACTGTCTTTGATCGCTGGTACATGGTACATGGGAATTTGCACATAACTGTATTAACTGTATCCGAATCAATGTTGAATGCAAAACCAAATTAATATTTCAGGCTAAACAGTTCGAGTATAAAATCAGTTAAAAATGAGATGTTTTGCTGGATTTGATCCTGTAACACGATTTCTGTTCCAGGTTTTAATTGATATTTCCTGATCTGTCACACCTGGAAATTTCCAAAAATCAATACAGCTCATTCCAAACATTGATTTTGTGGTTGGGAGAATAATTTTTTTAATTTGCTATTATGTGCAATATTGTGCATGGTTATACTGATTAGCCCAATAGGAAATGGATATTTATAAAACTGTCTTTGATCACAGTAAGTCCATTTTTAATCGCTTGGCATCGACCAAGAAGGTATATTATATAAATGTATTTACTAAATATTCTGATGCGTTTGTCGTAGGCTATCGATCGCGTTTTCGCAAAGCAAATTAGAACCGACTTTTGACTATTTTTCTCTCTGGCATAGGATTNATTCTGACTANGCATAATAATNNNCAACGAATTAGAACTTTTGTTCTTAAAATCAAATCACAAAGCACANGCATTTGGTACATGGAAATTTGCACATAAATGTCTNAACTGTATCCGAATCAATACCATCGTNAAATGCAAAACTAAATAAATATTTCAGGCTAAAACANTTCGAGTATNAAATTATTAAAAATGGGATGTTTTGCNGGATTTTCNTTTNTACTCTACATCTCTACTTTCCCGCATTAAGGCCCAGACATAATCTNNCATCATGCTTTCATTATATTAACCTTGGTATCTCATCTCAAAATCTTGTATGTCTTGATGCAATTGCTCCCCTTGTTCTTCTGAATAAGTTCCCATATTATCTTTAAACTCGATTAAGTGAGCATCAAGCATATGTAGTTTCATACACATTCTGCACCCTATGTTCTCATACGACTCTGGCAACGAGTTCGGCATAGTTATATTCCTTCTTATTGCCCAAGAACTCATTCACCACACCTGCAAGGCTATCCCAACATCAGTGGCGGCACGTGACAATATCGGGTGGTGGGGCAAGGGCCGCAAGCGATTTGTTATCAATATGACGTCACAGTCGCGTTTTTCAACGTTCAAAAGTAACTTAATGATGGTCACATGAATTTCCCGTAAACAATGATTTTTAACGTAGGTGCCGCGAGAGGTTTGCCGGTGGCGTGACTTGAAGTGCGGTAACAAATGTTTTATTCATTGTTTTTTATTCAAATGATTATTTTACAAAATGTACGCGAACTAAGAATCGTTCCCATGCCACGAATCAATCATCAGGTTATCCTTAGTAGCATGCGTTATGATTTCGTGGTAGAGATTACGCAAGCGCCGAGTAAGACTATACCAAAAATACACAGACCAACTACCTACAAAGAGCATTCGCATGACACCTTGTGGTGTTTTAATCGTTCCATGCTCAGCAATTCTGTAAAGTGCTGCAGCGCCTCCGACCCGATTTGTATATGGATTCTCGTCCCGAAAGCGAGTCAAATCGATTTGCCCTCGTCCGAAAGTGTTTGGTACACGATCCTGATGCGTTACGACCAGGGGATAGGCAATCAAAGCGGTGGCACCCATAAACGTAAAACATTATAAAAAGCCAGCTGTTATCCATGGAAGATTGAGCTGATGCGCGTAGCAATGCAAAAAATGCGCATGCGGGTAAACTTCTTTCATTAAAACTTGTACGTTATGTCGCGATCCGCTCATGACTGCTGCGCCGTCGTAGGTTTGCGCAATAAGTTTCGACTCAACTGAATAGGGCTGTAATGTTTTTTTTAATACGTAAGAAATTCCGACAGCAGTGCGATCGTCAACAGCCACAAAGCTGTGGAATCGTTCGACTGGCATACCAAATTTCGTGAACCGAAAAATCACGACTAGTTGTGACAAACACGTATTGTCAGTTGTTTCGTCAGACTGAATAGATAGAAATTCAGCGTCAACAATCTCGGTAAACAAATGCTGTAGATAGATGTGATATATCGAATCAAGCACATCATTTTGAATAGTCTTTGAGGTACCCTTAGCTACTGTCGCGGTGTCGAGATGTTCGCGCAAAATGCTATCAATGGAAGCCGTGTATTTAATTAGATCCAAAAATACCCCTCTATTGAGAGAGCATTCCTTCTCATCGTGGCCTCGAAGGGGCAATTCATGAACTCCAATAAATTTAATGGCATCAATCACCCGAGAGAGAACATGCCTATTCTTATCTACAAGCTCATTGTGCTTGCAGACTGATACGCGATAACTTTCATTGAGCTGCGACATTACATTTACTCTGCCAAACAATTTATATTTAACTGCACTAGCCATGTGCACTTGGGATTTTTGGTGCGTTTTCAGACGCTCTGACAAATGCTTCAGATCGCGATAACCAATTTTGTTCCAACAAGAGCCACTGCTTCCGGTACCGGCACTGTCGAATAAAAGACAGTAAAAGCAAAACAAGGCGTTTTTATCCTCGCCATAAGTAAGCCATTCATTTTTATCGAAATGCGCCGAAGAAAAGGCACGAGTGCGCTTTCCTCCGGCGTACGATTGGATCAATGGGCAATTTCTAGGCTGATACGGACCTAGTCGCTTTACCTCTAATTTTTGCTCTAAAGGCAGCTGGCTAAACGGCGTACGGAGCAAAGATTCAACACGATTCATGTTCGCACTTGAC
>ATSW01007042.1:0-19320 GCA_000444245.1 Botryllus schlosseri
TCCAGTAGTTACAGTAAAGAATTCCAGTAGTTACATTACGCAGTATGGTAGAAATGTGAAGTACAACGAAAGATACTTTCCTACATTCTCGGGTAGAAAGTGTCTGTGCTTACTAAGTTGATTGCCAAGGATGGAGAAAGAACGTTCAACAGCAGCAGTTGTTGCCTGACAACACTGAAGTTGTGCGTACACGGCTGGTGACAAATCGTGTTGCTTGATTCTGGCAATGGTGTCTACATCACAATTTTTCATCATGCGCTTCTTGATATCAGATCCATTTTTCATCATGCGCTTCTTGATATAAGATCCATGCAATGCCCACACTGTCTTGCTTCTGTTGGGATATTGCGGTACGTTGAGCATAACACCATGTCAACCTATTTGTTCAATTTGAATGTTTACGATTCACAATAAGCAGACAATGGGCCGTCTACAACAGTAGGCCTATAAATGCAAAAAAAGATTTAAAATGCCAAGTTTTTCAATGATACAATTTTGACCTGACTTTTTTGACATGTCAAAAAAAAATCGCGCTAGTGATTACTTTAGGTAAAGTTCGTATTTCTAGACAACATAAAAGCGGTACCAGTGATTCGGTTAGTACTTGCTGATGTACGTGGATTTACATTCTACAAGAGCAAGATGAAGTTAGTGTGGAAAGATGCATTCACCGTAATAACATCAAATCAATTATCAAAGGCACGCATTGATATGAACTAGATTGTTAAAATAAAGAGACGAGATACTGTCATGGTTAATACACATTGGTTAGCGAATAAATTATAAAAGGGATGTATGAATTGATATGAACTAGCTGAAACTGATGTGTCACAGTCAAGAGACGAGATCTGTCACGGTAAGTACAGACTGTTGTTAACTTCTTCAATCGCAATAAAAAACACCTCACGCTTCTCACACCACTTTAGAACAGTGAGTGTACGCTGTACACTGCACATTATTTATATAGTTATATATCTATCCTATCAAGTATCAGATATTTGGCCATCAGAGTCAAGGCTTCCTTGGCTCTGCAGAACGCATTACATCAAGGGCGGGTAACTTCTCCATCCGTTGGTCCGGATAGGGGAATATGAACATAAGGCCGTATGTTCCCCGTCGCTGCATTACATCATCATTTCAAAAAAGATAATGCTGGATATCATTAGTGTGGCATAGCTTCCCCATTAAAACTGATCGGGGACGAAATTCCCTACCAACTACCTACCTATATACTACCAAATGTCATGCTACATTGTTAGTAGGCGCAAATTTGAACACCACTGCTCTAAGGGTCTCTAACAGTCAAGTGGCAACGAAGTACGTTGGGAATACTGTGAGGCCAAATAACAATATGGCAGTAACAGACTTGAAATTAAAAGTATTGGTATAAAGCAGGTATAAACCATTGAGACCTGAATAGCATAAACATGCAGTTCTCCCAGTAAATATGAAAAATTAAATATAATTGCGATGCGAGTGAAGATTGGAAATCTCACAGATACGTCTAATCCAAAATTTTGATAAATCAATATCTTATACCAAAAAATAAAGGAAGTAACCTAGGCAATCGCAATCACATTCAGAAAAATTATACAGTATTAGTAAGTGGTAAAAACTACTCTGGTTTAAAAATGGTTTCAGGACTCTCCTAGTGGGTAGAAAGTATTGAATTTGAAACTATATGTTTCGTCGACCAAAAAAACTCTTTGATGCCAACAGCGTAAATATTCATTACTCGAAAGAACAGACTCTTATCACTTGACTCGAATTACTGCGCCCAGCCCTAGCTGATAGTTATCGGCAACGCAATGGCGGCCGCACACAGTATTTTAAAGTCCGAGTAAGGCATCAGTACTTCCAACCATTCGTTTTCCGAAGGATCATAGCATTCCATTTGGTTGCCTTTGGACGCATCGCAACCGCCGCAAACGTATATGTCATCCATAACGTTAAACGCGCTGCACCCTTCCCTAGTGTTAAACATCGGCGCGATACTAGACCAAACTTTGGTTTTAGTGTCGAGAACTAAATTTGTAGCGAGTGCACCATCTAACGACTCTCGCCCGCCTATAATGTAAATGGACTTGTCGAAAGCGGCCGCAGCACTTGACATTCTGGGATTAGGCAGGGACGGATATTCCAGCCAAGTATTTTCAATCAAGTGGTACGCCAGCACAGACGAGATCATAGTGTCGGCGATCACGCCTCCTATGCAGAAAATTTTGTTATCGAAAAGCACAGAGGCGTGGTGAACGAACCCCTTACCACGAGTTAGATATATCCACGTGTCCGTAAACTGATTGTATTCTTCGATGCAGCTTTCGTCACTACATTTTCCGCCTTCGACGACATAAATGTGACAGTGATCGACAACAACAACAGGACGGGGGCCATGGTCGTACCGCGAATTCTTCCCTTCACGTACTGCAGGAACGTCAGTGCCCGTGTCGATATTGATTTGAAAGACGGACCGGTGCGTGAATACGTAGATGTAATCACACAGAGCCGCGAGCGAGAAGCAAGGACCCACCGGGGTGGGAATATTGATAGCGTCGAACTCCCAGTTGTCGCAACCAATAATGTGCATCTTGTTCAATTGTCCGAGGTACACAATCAGACCATTCACTCCGTCATTCTTGGGGTAGCTGTATGCCAATACTCCGGCTCTGTCGAAAATTGTAGAGCTAACGCGCCTGTAATTCGGCTCGGCGTCCCTGATCAACGGCTCGTTCTCCAGTAAGTACCGTAGGTATGGCATGTTCACTTGTAGCAAGTCCATGCTTTGAAGGATAGAGGAGAAAGCCTTCGCACGACACTGAGGATCAACTCTCGCCCAGTTTATCAACGCTTTGAGCTTAGTGCAGGGAAGAGCGTTCACCCTATTGCGGAAAAGAACAGCGCAAAATTCCGCGTCGAGACATTTGAACTCGTCCGATTTCGACAAGGATTCAAAATTCAACGCCGCGAATTCCAGGCAATTGTATTGCAGAGGACGCAAGAAATGGGTCGTGGCAAGTTTGTGTATCTCATTGAGAGTCTCGACGGTCAATTTTCCGCATAAATAAAAAATGAGCGTTTTTAGAAGTCCGTCAATCTGTAGCATGTCGGCGGCACGCAGGAGTAGTGCGCATTTGCTTTCACAAGTGCGCACCTGCTCGCCGTACATGAACGCGATGCACGTCGCCACAGACTCCTTGTCTAGCCCTTTCAATTCCACCTTTCTCTTCTCCTTTTCGATGGTGCTGTGCGTGAGCATGGCTCGAAAATACATCGAGTTTGCGCAAATCANGATTTGGTGAACCNGGAATTTGTGTCCGTCGACGACGATGTTAAAATCGCAAAATAAACCCTCCTGCCGAAAAGCNCCNAACTGTTGAAGCATCAGCGACGAATGATATGCCTTGTTGAGTGTGATTACATCNAAACCATCAACAGTGGTANCTACATGCATTTTTGATTGGATATANGATGGANTAGGTTAATTAATGTGATAAAAGAAAAATCTGTCAGAAACAATCCNGCACTGTTAGCCGAATCCAGCTCNTTNGGTTTGTAATNTNGCCTGNTNACATCGGCAAATNTTTCANGNTTATTGTAGGAAATCACTTTACAGTTGTNACCGGTGAACTACATTANACTCAGGTNATCATCACTTTTNANGGTAGACTTGCGACAGTACCACAGATNCAATTCTGATAAGATATAGGCTACGAAAAGNAGTTTTNTAAAATAAGTAGATTCCAAGATTGACATAAAAAGAACATGTGAAGCNGAGGCAGAAAATACATAATANATAGTGGTCGAAGTACATCNGGTCAGCAGCNTTTATCGTGTATTTGTAATAATAATNGCACATAAAAACCANTNAAGTAACNGCNANAACCAAACCTGTAGCGAACAGGGCAAGGTCATAGCGNCCACGANTTATTNCTATAGTTCCGTTAGTCATGCTTTGTGCGATTGNTAGTTGAAATAAAAAATGAGAATTCAACTAGGTTTATATTCGATGCTCAGAATATCATAACAAATAAATATAAACTTGCCAATTTCACCTCACCAAATCTTGGCCGGGCCTCGAGACATTTGAACATCTCAGCTCTATAGAATTTAAATCTCTTGAAGCCAAGAGACCAGGAAACACCTTAGGGTTAGGGATATTATAATGCGAATATTTGAATTTAATACACAGTTGCAGGGGAATAGCAATAGGTGGAAAGCCCATAATGAGTGGACTTCTACCAATCAATCTGAAACCTAAGCAACAACATACATATGAAAATTCGACAAACAACTACGAAGACAGTACAAATCATATGTATAATGTTTAAGAAAGAATGCGCACACTGCACAAGCACAGTCACGAGAGGAATTGCACCCATTCGGTACCGTGCAATGCAAACTAAACAACTGCTATGGTTCGAAAAGGTATCAAAACAGGTAAAAGTTGACAAGAAACAACACCGCATCAAGTATCGACCGTACCTGTATTACAAATGCAACCTATGTCACAGTATCGTAGGCAATGTTATCATAATTCANAGATATATTACACACATTATCATATTCACAATAAAACATCGGCAAACTACTTTGAGAAGTCAAGAGAAGTGAAAATCAGATCTGATCATTAAANAAAAGGAATCGAAGACCTTTTCCAACGTGAAGAATCGTCACATGCAATAATAGTAGCGGACAGAGAAGACACTGGAATATGACCAACCGAATCAGTGACTGCAAGGTAACACGACGGCAGTGGAGCAAATTACATCAAAGTCAGANGAAAACGGCGTCTCAATCTCTTCCCACATGTTACTCGAAACATTGTAGCGTTCGATGGGGCTAAATGCGGGCACGTCCCCCACACATCCCCCACAAACATATATGTCTCCAAGAATGGAAAACGCGCCGCACCCTCTCCTGTTATTGAGCATGGGCGCTATGCCTGACCACGCATCGGTCCTGGTATCAAAAACTAAATTTGTGTTAGTCGGCTCGTCCACATTCTCGCGCCCACCGATCACATAAATGGACTGCCCTAATACAGCCGCCNCGCATGACATTCTCGGAACCGGCAGGGATTGGTGTTCCGTCCAAGAATTGCCATCCACGCGGTATGAATGCACGAATGCGACCGGCCGACCGTTGATCGCGCCTCCTACACAAAAGATTTTTCCATCCAAAAAAACACAGGCGTGGCAGGACAGGCCCCNGCCCCNGGTCAGACACCGCCACATGTCCGCGATCGGATTGTATTGCTCGATGCAGCTTTCGTGCCCGCATCGCGAGCCTAATACCGCGTATATGTAACGGCCGTCTGAGACTACGGTAGGCTGAANGCCGTGATCGTATTGCATTTTACGTTTTTCAACTGCGTTGGAAAACTTACCGGGAGTGGTGATGCTGATTTGAAACACGGCCTGTTGAGCGAAACAGTAGATATATCCGGGCAGGTACACGGCCGAGAATTCGCTCGTCGGAAGGGCAACACGAAAAGGCTGCGTCTCCCGTGAAACGCACGAGAACTGATACGCTCCAATCGATTTCCTGTTGTACAGGAGTATACCGTTTTTTTCTGGGCTTTCGATAACGTTTTCCGGCTGTATCCCGGCACTGTCAAGTAGCGATACGGTCATCAGTCTCAAGTTCGGCAAGGAGTCCTTAATAAGCGGTTCATTATCGAGCAGAAAACGACGAAACGACATTGCGACTTTCGACAGGTCGAGCTTTCGGAAGCAAGAGTCAAAAGTTTCGTGCCGCTGTTTCGTATTATGGTCCGTCCAGTCGAGCAGAGTCATGAGTTTACTGCTTTCCGAAGCGCGCACCTCGGTGCTGAAAAGCTCTTCCAAAAATTCAGTGTCGAGATGATTCAACTCCTCCATATCTGACAAGTCCATGAAATGCAACGCCGCGAATTCCACGCACTTTCGTCTCAGGCCGCGCAAAGAATTGGTCGACGCTAGCGAGCTTATCTCGCTGAAAGTCTCGTCAGTCAATTTGCTCTCTAGATACGAAACGATTGATTTCAGAAGCATGTCTATCCCGAGCATGTCAGCTGCGTGCGCTAGCCCGGCCCATTTGCTTTTACAAGCACTCACCGGCTCGCCATACATGTAAGCGACGCACATAACCACAGAGTCCTTATCTGTATCTTTTAATTCAACCTGCCTCACACTGCCACGCATCAAGATCGCTCGAAAATATTTAGACTTCGCGGATATCACAAATTTATGGACCGGGATCTTGTCGCCACCGACAATGATGTCGAAATCGCAAGAGGATCCTTTTTTTCGAAGCGCGTTTAGACGGTGATACAATGGTGAGGAATGGCAGCTCTTGTCGATCGCCATTACATCTAAATCTTCAACGGGCGCTTCAAGATCCATTTCTAATCAGGAATGTGATGTGGTGGGCTGAGGTGCGGCAAGCTAAATAAGCAGACTGTGAAATAAAAGAAAGAAACGTCATAGAAAAAAAAATCGCCTGTCAATATCCACGGGTACGTTCATTAACATCTACATTCAACAGGCAGTAGCCATCATTAGTCAAGTTGCAAATTTTTACTGCAAGTTATTTTCCAAGTAATTTGGAAAGTAAGTATTCTAGGTCTGGTTTTGGCTATAAAAATTGGTAAATTGAAGTAAATGCAGTCTAAAGTTATAACCACAGTGCAAGTACACAAAATCCTACTTTTAGTAGGTTACTTCGAAAACTAGTAGGCTACTTCTTCACTGACCAGGTCTGCTAATATCGATAGCTAGTAATGTTCGGAACTCTCAAAAATGTTTCACTGGAAGAGGATGACGTCTCAATTTTCCATTCTACACATAAAACACTTACAACATCCAACATTGTTTACAGAATTGAACAGCGAAGACAGTGCTCAAAGACGGCAAGAAGAATAATTGCATCAGTGTCACAGCAAGGATTAGAGCAGTGGTTTGCATCCTACTGATCCAGAACCACTGTCCTCTAGTGAACACAATAAAAGTATGCTATAGATATATGTAATTAAATATGTTATCTTTTATTACTTAAGCGGAGAGGTATATTTTGCTTTGCGTAATTACAAGCAAAAACAGTAGTAGGCTACAACGAAGGCGCAAAGTTAAAAAATCTGTCTGAAAATACTTTTATTTGATGCTGATTTAGTGAATAATTTTTGGAGCCCCCTTCCAACCCAGGTCCCTCCAGTAGTGGGTTTCGTGGTGCAGCAGCAGGGATAACTAGAACTCATAGACTCTAGTTCTAGATATTCCAGGCAGCCTTGTCACCAATTGATCAATGCTGATTATTGAGGTTGTATTGACTCGAGTTATTTTTTCAGATGCGTAAAATGACTTGACTCGAGTCAATTTGCGTATTCACTCGACTTGTACTCGAGTCATTGTGCATGACTTGAATCAAGTGATATGACTCGAGACTAGGACGGCCAAGAGAGACATTTCCCTGTAACTTCGAAAAATAGTAAAGTCACCAGATATCGGTATTTCGTCTACCAGTCCTGATACTTGGAAAATTGGGCCAGAAACTGATAGGACTGAGGAGCATTACGATATTATGAATGCGAGCCATTCCATATCACTGGAGCAAAGTTTTTAAAAAATGGGTTGAACCGGATTGAACTCAAAACTGAATAGCAGACACAATGACTTGGACCCGGACTCGAGTCACAACACTATGACTCGGACTCGACCCTCTACTCACTCATTTGGACTTGACTCGGAGGTGAATTGAAAATGACTCGAGTCAAAACCATGATAGTGAGATTGACTTATGACTCGTGACATGTTTACAAACCTCCTAATTATTCCCTCACTTTCCAGTGGACTGCCCTGTAACCTGCACACGGCCCCGAAAGGGTCGGTGGGTCCCCGGCAACGAACCACTCATCATACTCATCAAGATTCGGTTTTAAACTCGCATTTGCTAACATGGTGCTGCATAGGATCATGGTGTGCCACACATGAAAGGTAAAGGAAACAAGGTTATCAACCATTTTGCAGTTTAGAGGTTTCGTGGACTCCCTGTTGAGAACCCCTGGTCGAAACTGTTTATCTATATCTTCCATCAATTCCGTCAATCACCTTAGTACCGAAATAATACAACTAACGCATCATCATTGGGAAGTGGAGATTTCATCTGGTCAACACAAATACAGGATGAAAGTCATTCCATGTTTTTACTCTCAGTGAATCATATGCACGCATCTATGCGGCCAAACAAGCAACATGGGTAAGCAAGCGGTTTTAAGCCTCATTCTATTCATGTGCAAGACCAATAAATTCACATAAACACACAATTCCGGACGCACTACCAGGTAGTATGGAAAGGAAACCATACTGCGATTTGTTCGATTCCACCGGACCACCAGTGCCTCGAAGATCAATATGCACACTACATACATGACATAACACACAACACGAATCTATGCGCAGATAGCCTACCGAGAAATTCCTGCCCAGGCAAGAACAACATTTAAAGAATGCATATTCCTCGAAGCGCACCACATGTGAGATGCATGCTATTGGATTCTCCACAGTACACAAGCAGTACGTTTCTTTCTTTCTCACTCGTCTAAAATTCTCAAAGCCATCTTCAACCGGTGGTTCGTTCTCAACTATATCACATCAATACGACATATTCACTTTCGACAGGCCGAGTTTTTTTAGGCAAGCGGCGAAAGCTTCGCTTCGAACTTTCTTATCCCAATTCGCCCAATCAATCAATTAGTTCTTCCAGTTTCGTATGCTCCGAGGCTCGTATTGAACAACTTGAAACTGTCGAAAAATTCTGCGACTTTGACAAGGATTTGAAGTTGACCGTCGCAAATTGAACGCATTTGCGGTACAGATCACTCAATGAATCGGTAACGGCAAGCGCATATATTGCGCAAAGAATCATGACAGTCAATTCCACCTCCAAATATGAAACAAGCGTTCAAGAAGTTTATCATTCTGCAGCATGTCAGCCGCACGCACAAGTCGTGCTCATTTGCTTTTGAACAGCTTCTTGGAGGTACAGAACTTCAACATACAATTGAATAGTATATTCATATTGAAATGAACCCTAATATTTTCGGCAGACACTCGTCAGGGGTAATCGTCAGCAACTAGTAGAGAATTCAAAAGAACATCGTATATCAACAATCGTAGCACAAAATATGAAGTCACCAGCATGAAATGTCGAATACGAGATCGTTCAGTTTACTATTTTTAGATGATACACGAACTCTTTTTGTTGACACAGCCTTGGCTGGTGTATTTTGATAAAAGTCGACTCCAAGGCGCAGAAATGAAAGTGTGAACAACCCTTTTCGGGTATGCAAAATCTGTCGTCTCGTACAGGCGGGATTATCCAACAAGTGTTTGCCAATTGCAGAATTTGATTTTTTGATGCCTTTGATTGTTATGCATCAATCTTGAGCGGATGAGTTGAGGGTGAGCTTTTCACCGAGGGTGTTCTAATGAATCTAGGGACATGCTGATTTATGCGCTCATTTGCTTTTGCAAGTAAGGACAGGCCCACCGTAAATAAAGTGATTCATCTCACCACGGAATCTTCATCCAACTCTTTCAATTCAACATTCTTGTTTTCTTTCTCGGTGGTGGCGCGTCAACATGGACAGGAAATATTTTGAGTTTGCGCAAATCAGATTTTGATGAACCAGGATCGTGTGACCATTGACGAAAATGTCAAAATCGCAAAATAATTCGTCATTGCGGAAGGCACTGAAATGGTCGAACGCCAGTGGCAAATGAACCAGTCGGGATTCCTTCAAAATCTTCAACACCAGCATGTTGATCCATTTCTGATCAAAGATGTGGTATAGTAAACAAATATATAACTAGATTACAAATAGCCTACACAGAGAAAATGTTATACAGTAGGGGTAAGGCAAGGAATTTCATTAAACAATAACAATAATAATGTGATAATCAAACTAAAAAAGAATGCTTATTCATTGAACTGGCAGTCCCAGCTGATCACAACATATTACAGAAGGAACCAGAAAAATAATCGAAAGACGCAGACCTCAAAATGGAATGCGAGAAAATGTGGCGATGCAAAATAGACATTGTACCGATAGTCATTGGTGCTACGGGGGTCATAAGCAAAAAACTCATGAGACATATCCAACAGATTCCGGGTAACGTTCAATTCGACATGATCGAGAAGATCACGGTACTGGGCACTTTGCATAACTGCATTGTGCATATTCTTCGGAACGCCTTGAATGCACCACTGGACTATAATTACACTTGTGCGCGTGAATCACAGCATAATTTCTATAATTTCCCTTCTTCATTTTCAATCATCTCTACCTCTGCTCTGTAACCCTTGCCAATTCTTCATCTACCGCAATTCTGTAATCTGACCTGCATAAATTGACTCCTAGTGGCAAAGGACGTCAAATTTTAGTTTAGTACTTGAACGAATCTCTCACACTCGAATCATTATGCCCAGCTTTGGCTGTCAGCAGTACACTTCTGCGTAAGAGCAAATGTGGTATTTGAAAATGTGCACCAGATACAACCACACACAAATTCGGAAAAGTAGAGCGACTATTGCTAGTGTGCGAACCACCAGGACATGCAATAGGGTAGAAGTAAACATATGAAATACTGCACAAAAGTAGGCCTACAGGCATTTGACGAACCAGTCATTCAATGCTTTCTCGTACTTTGGTTCAGCGATGTTCAGCATAATGCAGAATATGGTAGCACCTGGCCACAGCATTAACTTGGGCAAGCTATAGGCCAAATTTGGAGCATTTTTTGGGTTCGTGTACAGTACACAAATGGAATGCAATTATATGCAGTAAACTAGATCACGCCCAGGTAATAACAGCATTACATAATAGAAAAGCCAAGAACTTGTATACTTCTCAAGGCAGGCATGCATTAAGTTCTGACCAACCACCACCGGCACAAAAACTGTCACTACCTAACCCATATTTCAAACAGGAATTCAGTGAGACGTAAAATCTTACATGAACTACATACCGTATTGATTATCAGCGTAATGTAGGCCTACCTGTTTGATTTCAATGCTCACAATGTCATTACGCATGGAATGAGAAATATCTCAGGAATATTGCAATGCCAGATCACGAAATCACCACTACAATTTCGCAAACATAAACGCAAGGCAGAGACAGGCGGGTGCCATTGGCAATAGCCGAGAAGCCCATACACAATGGAGCACAACACCCAACACAAAAAATGCAAACACAGTCAAATGAGGAATTGCAACTAGCGTAATAACAGTGTCACAGTCATGATGAGAAGCAGTGAACAGACACCATAGTTCAAAAAGATACCATTGATATGAAAATTCATTAAAATATTCATTATAAATGCACTACCAGACCAATGATAAAACATCCAAAAGCCAGTTGGAAAAGGATTAAGCACAGTTGGGCTCAAGGGGCAGAAAGTCACTCACACTATTATTCATTGTATTGCAGTCTTGTGAAGTGATGAACTTTTATGAATGAAATTGAACTTGAATTTGAACCCCTCCATTTTTATTCAAAATCCTCCCTTTTTTCATTGGGCCACCAAGTAAAGCCAGCACGCCTTTTCTTTCTTGAGCCTCGGTATACTTTGCTGAGGATACCCCGACGCTGTCCATAATTGAAAGAGCAACGAGTGTCAAGTTCGACAAGGAATCTTTGATAAGTGGCTCATTCTCTATCAAATAACGCAGATACGCAGCCCTCACATTTGACAAGATTAGTTTTCGGAGGAAAACGGCAAAGGCTTCACTTCGAGCTTCCTTATCCCCATTTGTCCAAGCGATTAATGCTGCCAGTTTCGTACACTCCGTGGCACTTACCGAATAATGGGTTTCGAAAAGCCTGTCCAAAACTTCTACGTCCAGACATTTCAACTCATCCGATCTTGTCAAGGCCTCGAAATTCCGCGCCGCGAAGCGGACACATTTCTGTTTCAGGTCAAGCAAAGAAAAGGCGATAGAAATATCGCATATCGCTCCGAGAGTTTTGATGGTCAATTTTACCGACAAAAACGATATGATCGACACCAGAAGCTCTTTCAGCTGCAGCATATCAGCAACCAGCACGAGTCGCGCCCATTTCCTTTCACAAGAACCTGAAGTGCGTACAGGCTCACCGTACATAAAAGCGATACATGTCTTAACAGATTCCTTGTCCATCTCTTTGAATTCCACCCTTCCCTTTTCGCTTTCGAGAGTGGCGTGAGTCAACATTGCTTCAAAATATTTAGAATTCACGCAAATCACATTCCGGTGCACAGGAATTATTTCACCGTCGACAACGATGTCAAAATCACAAAATAATCCCTCTTTTCGAAAGGCGCTGAACCGGCTAAGCACCAGCGACGACTGTACAAACTTGTCGATGTCGATCTGTTCCAAATCTTCCACACCAGCTTCTACATCCATTTCTCACGTGAGACAGGGTAAGGTTATCTAAGTAGACTGAAAACAAATGCTGGAAATGTAAGAAACAATGAACAGTCACCGTCCAGGTCTATGCTATCGGTCGAGATTCAAAAAGGAAGTAACAAAGGTGCTAATATTAATCTCTCTAACTTTAAAAATCTATAATTTAGTACTTCCGAGACATGGCAACAAGCATTAAATTTGTACATACAATATCTGGCCACTCATTACCAGGTAAGAGTGATTAGTAACAGCTTGACAGCCTACAAACAGTTGACTCCTGCTACATTAACAATATGACCATCAACACACAGAAGTAAAACAGATGGGCAGTGAAAATCATGCACGTATGTCCAATGTCCATGATTGTAAGCAAAGCACAACGCATACAATCATAATGGGTTATAATTCCTGAAACAAGACAATATTTCCCCTGTCATACAGAGGACATCTTTTCATCAGTCAATATCAAAACGCATTCCTTCTCAATATAGGCCTACACATAACATAACAGACAATATACATAAACGATATCATATGTGACATCACCTCAAACATGTGAAGAACAGTCTAGACCTGAGGTGGGCAGACTTTTGAGCTCGCGGGCCGCATTCAACATCTGAATCCATTCGCGGGCCGCACTATATAAAATTGGGATTATAAACCAAAACGCAATATTGATATTCGATTATATGGTGAGGACATGGAAATAATATATGTTCTTATTTAGAGCAAGCCAAACATTGCTTTGATGATATCATACACGCGTCAGAAACATAGAGTGGCGGGATTTCATAGGCTGGCGGACCTCAATAACCAATTTGTCAAAACTATAGAGATGAAAGTTGGTTGGCCCGATTCTTAGAGCAGGATTGAAATTTAAATCTTTGAGCAGCGATCTGTTCATAGATTTACTAATTCCACTTTGGTTTCAGTTCCAGGACACACGATGCTGACAGCGTCATAACCATGTTAGCTTCCAACACGCTTCTACTATGTGTAGATAAAATACAAATACCCCAATTCTATGCATACAGACAACGAATCTACCGAAAACACGCTCGTTTTTTTATAAGCATATCACTGAAATAATTAAAAATGGAGTGGCCAATCTGAAATCCCACTCGTGATCCAATTTATGTCAATCTTGTTGCAGCTATCACGCTGTGACATCAAGTATTTACCTTGGATCAGTGGTTCTCAAACTTTCTAAGACACGCCCCCCCCCTTATGATGGTGAAAGATTTCGCGCCCCCTTAACGTCATATCACAAAACACAACCAGGATGCTAGCAAACCTAACGGGCAGTTTGATGGCATGGGAGGTTATGACTGCGGATGAGAGATTTTCAAAAATGTAATTCAGACTAAATACAGAGCAATAACTATGAATTGGATCAGTTGAGCTCAGCTTCACGCCCCCCTTCAGATGCTTTGATGCCCCCAAGGGGGGCGTGCCCACCAGTTTGAGAAGCACTGTCTCAGAATTATCATGGTGAAATATACCAAGAAGTTAATCAGGTCCCTGCATTAATTCGATTTTTAGTACGCATTTTATCAATACTTTTAAAAAGTTTCATTGGACTCTCACGGGCCGTAGTTTGCCCACCCCTGGTCTAGATTCTATTCGCACATCACAAGAGGATCCTAGTCAATGTCAGTGGCGGTGTTGCCCTCGTTGGGATCGTCAATTTCAGAAGAAAACGCATCAAAACCTTCCATGAAATCATCGGCGTCATCGACATCCTCAAGTCCACCTGCCGCGATGGACATCTCTCCTGCATTTACACTCGAGTCCATAATGACTTCAGCCGATATTTCCTCTTCATCCAATTCTTCTTCTGGGTATTCAAACACAACGTCGCCAGTCATGTCTTCAATTTCATCCTCGGAAGACGACCCAGACGGCATTCCCCAGCTGTGGAAATTGTCGACAAGCTCGCTTTCCGGAGCATCCTTCCTGTCCTCTGCCGTGAGGTGTACTTTCGCCACTTTCTTGCTCCACTTGCTCCTGCTCCGTTTCATGTCGCGGACTCTGACATGTTTCTGAGATGAAATCGTTTCGTAAATGTCTTTGGTGAGAAGGTCACGGATTTTCGAGGCCGTTTTTTCCTGGAGCCAGCCCGATTTTAAGTCGCAGGAAGCAGGCGCCGGTTGGTCGAAATGTTGTTTCAGAATGTCTTCAACTTCCGGTAGTTTGATGTCGCAGTGTTGGTAAAACATCTGTCGATACACGGGCAGCACGCCAGGCGTGTAGCGATACACTGCTTCGGTGTGATATCTCGGCGTGCCGTCATCAGGAGGCGGCCATTTTTGCTCTTGCAGACTACTCACGACGTTCTTCGCCCCTTTACTACGAGGTTTCAGATTCGGCAGTCGGTAATTCAAGGTGCTTCTCTTTACTTTAATCGGGATGTCATGATTATTCAGCCCTTTTCGGACTCTAAAGTTCAGCAGCTGGTAACGTGCGGCTTCTTGGTGGACTCGGGGATCGTAACCCAACTTCACCCATAGAGACCTCCAAGGCCCGGTGATGAAATAGTAGGCGACCACAGGTAGAATGTTTTTCAGACGTTCGTGAGTTGTTTTCAAGAGGAATACCAGAGCGTTTTTAGACCAGATTGGCCGATCCTCAAACAGCTTTTTTGTCTCCGCCAAAAGACCCTCGTAATTCTGCTGCCTTTTTATCATCTCTGTCGCCGATAATAACGGTTTTTGTGGAGTCCATTTCTCCTCAAATTTTATATATTGAGCATAATGAGAGCGTTTGGGCCGTGCAATGGATATTTGATTTGGATTTGGTTCCACCTGTCGACCAACGCGGTATTCAGTCGGCTTACGGAATAGCACATCTTGAGGATGGTCGAATCTACTAAACGTGGGTGGCGGTAGAAATAATGGAGTTTCTCTTGTGTATATCTCCCCATTCAAGTCATTCATCTTCAGATTCGGAATCATATTGACCAGTTTATCGCTCTCTGTGTCATTGCATAGAGGTAAATATTGAAAGTCGCAGAGCACGTTGAATTTATACTGGTTCTCTATCACACCGACGATTTCCGGAATGTAACGAAACTCATCCGGTGCCGATTTATCCTTTTTCTTTCTGCGATACTTCCGCACTCGAAGTAAGAGACTTGTAGTCGGTGTCCTGTCACCGCACACGGGGTGGCAACATGGGTCAGTCGGACGAAACCTAAGGTCGATACGTTTGTCTGGGATTTTGTATGTGTCTTGTATATTTTTCATCCCTCCTAAAGTCTCAATCATTTTGTCGACATTCTGCACGATGCCGGGATATTCCACTAGCACAAGACTGCGGTCCGAATTATATTTTATAACTCTGTCGCAGGTAGAGGTGGCCTCCATGTTTAATCCTTGAATTAAGCAAGCATGGAATACTGCAATCAATAAAAAAATTATGAAGTGGGATGTTGAAGTACTGTACTTTTTTACGTAGGTTCATTTGCCATGAAGAATACTTATAGCTCTATTCACCAATCACCATGACTAAAATCAATGCTATAGTTGCTGATACGGGTTAGGGCTCCTCCACACACCACACTTACGACCGACAAAGGGGGCATCATTTCTATGAGATAGGCCACGCAAGAAGGTGTATATAAACGAACTTAAGCAGAGATTCACATTTAACTACACATATATTTGCACACTGCACAGCAATTGTAGAGCATACAGCAAAAGTAAACAGACTTCTCAGTATAAAGTAACTGTCAGTGTCAGGTAACCATGAAAGCAAGTCACTTTCAATGTCATGCACGTTGAGTTGATAACTCTGAGCATGTCCTTATCCGTTAACTTTCCTTTCCGTCATCTAATTTACCCTGACACCAAGAAACGATCTGTCATCTCATAAGGAACGATATGATCTCTAGTTACCTGGCTTCAGAAAAACTAGAAATTTCCAAGCAACCCTTCTCGTGACTACAAATCATGAGCAATTAGCGTGCAGGGCAGCGACTCATCTTATATATATACGAATGCGCTTCCCGACGACAACCAAAGCTTCGCGTGGAGCGGCAGCGGAAGCTTCGTATGAAATCGGCATGATACGAATTCGCTTTTCCACGACAACAAAAGCTTCGTATGAAATCGGCATGATACGAATGCGCTGTTCCACGACAACAAAAGCTTCGTATGAAATCGGCATGATGTGAAAATTGTGAATGCGCTTTCTCACGGCAACCAAAGCTTTGTATGAACTACGACAACGAAAGCTTCGTATGAAATCAGCATGATACGCAGTGCGCTTATCCTGAAGACAACGAAAGCTTCTTACGAAATCGGCTACGAAAGGTTCGTATATTGAAGCTGCATGATACGAATGCGCATTCCGACGACAGCGAAAGCTTAGCGCGTTTAACCCCTGTTGCGAAGTCGGCAACGAAAGCTTCGTATTGCAGCGGCATGATATTTCGGGAAACCCCCGCTGAAGTCCCCGAATTCACAACACAACAAAAGGGTCGAAAAATGTACAATTTATATCAAAAATGTAATGAGTAGCTATGCTGTAGCTTTATAGGGTAAAACAATGAAATTCTGAAGTTATCAGTCCAATGCGTATATTTGCTAATCAATACAAATGTCACCAAAATAAACCCTGTTGACGACAAACAACAATCAATGGTCTATAACAGTAGGATGATAAAAAGACAAGATTTTACGATATTTGTTCCTTTGAAGGTCGTGGATCTACTTGACTTTTGTAAGCCATTTCAAAGGCGAAAGTAGCCGTTTCGCCTCCCGACTGGCTCCTCAGTCCTCAAGGCGGGGGTGTTGTCACACTTCAGAGACTTCAATACGACGAAAATCGAACCCGCTACTTTGGTAAATACTCGATGGGTTACGTTTCGGTGTGTTCTGTCAATATGAAGGATTATTTTGCAATATTTACGATATCTGGATTATTGTACGCCAATTCTCTCTTCTGCGGATTCGTGTTTGACGATATATCAGCAATCGTAAACAACAAGGATGTTGACATTGGGTCGCCGTGGTCTGACTTGCTGTGGAATGACTTCTGGGGGACGCCAATGTCTGAGGTAAGCCGGGTCATTTATGCGAGCCCGAGCCAGTATAACCGTCAGGTCCTGATCATTACAAAAAGTCATGTTTGTATCATCTTACATATAGCTTTTTCATGCAGGTTGAGTCAATAAAGATTGCAATGCAATCATGCAGACAATCTATAAACCAATTTTGATTCCTGTTGACTCCTGACTGCATGATCCAAAAATTGTGCAACTAATACAGCATTCGGCAATGTATCAGGGTCAAAAGGTTCCGAGTCACAAGTCAATCTCACTTTTATAGTTTTGACTCGAGTCAAAGTCATTTTCGATTCACCACCGAGTCAAGTCCGAGTCAAAGTCAACGAGCAGAGGGTCGAGTCCGAGTCATGGTATTGTGACTTGCGTCCGAGTCTAAGTCATTGTGTTGACTGCTCGGTGTCCAGTTCAAGTCTCTTAAACCCACTTTTATACCTCTGTTTGGTGATATCAAATGGTTCGCAGTTATATTATGCTATTTTTCCTCACTTTTGGCAGTTTCCGGTCGCATTTTCAATACCAGTACCAATAGGCGAAATCCCAATGATGTGGTTATGCATAATTATTCTTCGAAATTGCAATGACATGTCGGTCTTGGCCATTTGTGTCATATGACTTGGTTCAAGTCATGCACAATAACTCGAGTCCAAGTCGAGTCAACACACAGATGGGCTCGAGTCGAGTCATTTCCGTATTTTAAGAATATGTCTCGAGTCAAGTCAAGTCACCAGAAAATCATGACTCAAGTCGAGTCGTTTTTTTCACCTGAAAAAAAGAAGATTTTGACCTAAAAAATCAAAATTTTGACATTATTGACATTAAAAAACTAACGTATATGCAAATTATTAGGTGTTTTCCCAAGTAATGTTAAAATTGTACTACTTGAAAAAACCTGAAAAAACTTTTTTGACTTGAAAACTGACAAATTGTTACATGAAGAAACTATATTTTTACGAAATCTGGCCTGATGAAGAATTCCAGTAGTTATATACATCACGTATTATGGTAGAAATAATTAAAATTTGTTGTAGTACAACGAAAGATACTTTCCTACATTCTCGGGTAGAAAGTGTCTGTGATTACTAAGTAGCTTGCTAATAATGGAGAAAGAACGTTCAACAGCAGCAGTTTTTGGCTGTCAAAACTTGAGTTGTGCATAAACTGCTGGTGACACAGCGTTATGGTTCATTCTGACGATGGTGTCTACATCACAATTTTTCATCATGCGCTTCTTGATATAAGAACCATGCAGTGCTCAGTGCTCACGCAGTCTTGCTTCAGTTAGGATATTGCGGTGAACACCATGTCAACCTATTTGTTTCATTTGAATGTTTATGCTTCACAATGAGCAGACAATTGGCCGTCTACAACAGTAGGTCTATAAAGTAGGCTACAAGCTGTAAAATGTCAAATGATCAGTTCACCGACAGTGCAAAATCTACGATACAAACGAAATGCAGGTTGCAAAAAAATTTTGACTTTTTAAAAAATTTTGACATTTTTTGATCGAACGCTAAAATTTTGAAGTCAAAAAAAGATCGCCATACTGATTAATTTACCTTGAAACGCAAAAAAGCTTAGGGTTTCACGGTCTATAATAACCAGTAAAAACAGTATAACTATGTAGGCTACGCTACAGTGTTGAGATTTCACCTTACACTTATCTAATAAACATTACAGTGTGAATCACTAGAGTCCAGGTAAATGGTAACTTTATAACAAAATTCAACAATACCATTTCAACTTTGAATACTGCATGCATGTACACCAGACATGGGGTAATCGCGATTAGTAATCGTAATCGATTACGACGATTACAGCATTTT
>ATSW01007045.1:0-16659 GCA_000444245.1 Botryllus schlosseri
TATACCCGAAAGGGCGATTCACGACCGCGCCCATAAGAATACATAGAGAATCACCAGAGACCGCGTAAGAATACATGACAGGCACATCATCGCCGCGGCCTATATCCGCAACGTTAGTTCACTACGACACAAGAATCCGTGGGCACATCGTCGCCACAGCCTATATCTGAAAGGGTACCATCATCACCGCATCTATAAGAACACATGGCACCTCATCACCACAAGCGGGGTCAAAAAGGGTACCATCACCACCACGAGTTTTCACGGCACATCATCGCCGCAGCCTATACCCGAAAGTACGAATCACCGCCGCGGCCATAAGAATAACGATATATTGAAGTCGCATTCACCGTAAACGTTGGGATTCCCTCGAATACGAGACGGCAGGTCATCGCCGCAGCCTATACCCGAAAGTACGAGTCACCAACACGAGTTTTCAAGGTATATCATCACCGCAGCCTATACCTGAAAGGGTGGTATCATCACCGCGCCCATAAGAAACAATGGCAGGTCACCACCACATGGGGGGTCTAAAAGGGTGGGGTCATCACCTCGGGTTTTCAGGCAGGTCACCGCCGCACCCATAAGAACCCCAGGCAGGTCACGAGCGATCTATACTACTACTCCCGTAGCACACCTGTATCCAACGACGAAACGTTTTGTCGCTTGCTGAAATGAAGCAACACAGCAATGGAATATGTTGTGGTTTGTGATAGTCACGGTGTTTGTCGACTACTATGGCCATTTACATCAGTTCGATATTTCTTATTTTTCGACTCCATATCTGCCGACTTGTAGCACGGCCCACCTCTAGGGTTTTATAAGACATCACGTGTATTAAAAATTTACATATTTAATAAATATTTAAAAAAACGTTGCCGAACATAGCGGAGTGAGCTTTAACTTGGAATGCCTGTTAACTCACCTGCACATTGTTATTTCGGTCGCATAATTTGTTGTTTGTGTTGTATAAACATATCTGAATATCAGATTTACCTATAGCTTCCGCAGGCCTAGTGCACAAGACCATATAGCAGTCGAGTACCGTCAAACCCCTGGTTCTGAAACTTTTTAAATCAAGACTCAAATCCTAATGTTCGTGGCATCACGCGACCCAATACTCACACGAAAAAAATGACACAATTTTGATATCAGTATATAGGCTATGCAGGGTGTATTTGCGGCCATATGTGTGACAAATAGAAAATGGGCAGACAACAGCTGTAAGCAACGCAGCTCTGTGAAACATGTCTGACGAATGACGCTTTACATTGAGATGTGCTATCTTCCCCTGCGGGTCGCAGTTGTACTGCTCTCTACTTGGATTGCAACGAAGGCACTTTTTGCTGTCGACCCTTTCCCGGCCTTGGTCAACCAGCCACTGTAAATTTTTGGCAAAGGTTTTATCGCCGCCGATTTTTGGCACCGCGCTTTGCCAAGCCGAATGTTAACCAAATCTTTATTTCTTCGTGTGTCCCGTGACCGAGGGCGTTGCATCCGACCCGCTTGTTGCTCATCCCAACGTGGTTTGAAGTTTTTTTTCCTCTTGAGAAAAACCAATGTCGGTTAAATCTTATCATCCATTCAAACCAATTTATATAAGACAACGATCGGCACATTTTCATAATCAAGCCATACTGTGGTAACGAACCTTCTATTTTTAACGAATATCGATTGAGCATATGCGACAAAATTTGTTTGTTGCTTGAAAATCTACAAATATTTTTTCAGGGTTGTAATGACTTGAGTCTTGACTCGACTTGACTCGAGTCATTTTCTCGAAATACGGAAATGACTCGACTCGACTCGAGAGTCAATTTGTGTATTGACTCGACTTGGACTCGAGTCATTGGACTCGAGACTCAGACGGTCAAGACCGATGTTTCGTTGTAAAAGAACAGTAAAGTAACCACACTATGTGAGATTTCGTCTATTGGTACTGGTACTTGAAAGTGCGACAAGAAACTGTTGAAATGAGGAAAATTATTATTTTATAAATGCGAACCATTCGATATCACCAAACAGTTATAAAAACTGAGTTTATCAAGACTTGAACTGGAAACTAATGACTTGGACTAGGACTCGAGAGTCATAATACCATGACTCGGACTCGAACCTCTGCTCGATGACTTGAACTTGGACTTGACTCGGTGGTGAATTGAAAATGACTCGACATGTCTCTAGTTAAAACTAAAAAAGTGAGATTGACTTGTGACTCGGAGCTGTATGACTTGTTTACAACCGTGTATTTTATGTCTATGGAAAGGTCTATCTGGTGCCGTCGCGACCCTCTGATTAAAGAGGAAAAAAGTATTTTTTCTAGTTATACTCCCGAAAGACCCGCTCGAACGTTCACATCACAGATTTCAAGTCTTTTATGGCGTTTATTAGTTGTGCCTGTCCAGTGGCCATGCTGTCAAAGCTGTCAAGGAAGACGAATGTCCAAAACAGACTCCATTTAGGCGTCCTGTCCTCGTCTGAGATTTTCAATTTCCTCAAGGTAGACATATGGTAACGCTGGGTCGTTCTCCATAATGATGCGTGTGCGGTCTCAAAATCTTTTAAATGCCAAATCAACATATCATTTCATATACCGGATGCAAAGGAAATAATTTTATATTCTTCAAACAATTGATATTGGTATTGATCGTGGTATAAGCACTAATCAATCCACACAGTTGTCAGTCGTGCAGAACACAAACTTCAATAAATAGGTTTCAGAGACACCAGTATAATTTTTCCGTGGCCGTCCGGTGCGCAATCACACAAAAGACTCAGGGGCGTGTTGAGTTGGTAAAACTGCACGCATACAAGTTCCATGATGCCTCAGTCCTAAGTAAATGTTGTTAAGCTTATGTACATATATGTTCCAAATATGCAAACCGCACCACCTCGTTCGTAAGCATTGACGCCGTCGCCGTCGCAATGACACCGTCAAATGAAGGGCAAAATGATTGCAGTGCTATTGACAATGCAAACATTCACTGGAAATGACCTGGTCGAAAAATATTTGTACTTAGAGTCGAAGATAATGAGAGATTGCCAGGCATCTGCACGGCATACCCGGTATCAGGTAACACTATTCGAACGAAATTGTACGTGACATTCACGTGGACCCGAAATGATAAAAAAAATAAACGTGGTCGATCTGGAAGCAAAGGTGTTTGGTGGATTAATATGTGCCGTGACAGTGAGCAGGGATTTGCAGTCTTGACTCTTGACGAAACGTTTACCGTACTGTACATGCGTGCAACAGGAATACGTATAGCTTTAAGGTGTACGTATATGAAACAGTTAAAGGGGCACTGCAATCTAAAAATGATGTGTTCTCAAATTGAAGGGTAAAACGAAAGAAAGATTTTGGCCACAGCCGTTTTCTTCAGAACGCCACCGTAATGGAGCTGCAATGTATTGAAATTTCCACTGTTGCATCACGCTCCAGCAGTGACGCAGAGATCGAACTTTATATAGTTGTCAGCCGATGTTTTGAAGGAAATGTGTCGTACACGCCAAGGTGGTTTAGATACCGCGTTCAACGGAAGATGTTCAGTCAGGAGATTTATGTCAATATCGAGTCTGGTGTATTCTATTTCCTTCATAACATCGGCTGACAACTATATAACGTTCGATCTCTGCTTGACTGCTGGAGCGTGATGCAACGGTGGAAATTTCAATACATTACAGCTCCATTACGGTGGCGTTCTGAAGAAAACGGCTGTGGCCAAAATCTTTTTTTCGTTTTGCCCTTCAATTTGAGACCACATCATTTTTAGAGTGCAGTGCCCCTTTAAGCGACAAGTACATTACAATACATTACAGCTCCATTACGGTGGCGCTCTGAAAAAAAAAACGGCTGCGGTCAAAATTTTTCTTTCGTTTTGCCCTTCAATCTGAGACCAAATCTATTTTGAAGTGCAGTGCCCCTTTAAGCGACGAGTATGCTCATAAAATAATGTGAACATAGCAAGGAAAAGCCAGATACCGGAAAATACAAAAAAATAATACCCGCTTATCACGGATATGGGCAAAATGTCTCGGGAATTAGCATCATTACGTATGACTATAGTCATCAGTCGAGAACCTTTTTAGGTTCTATACATTATAGTGAATTCTTTTGATATTTAAATATTTTGTTCCTTTCTTGACGGAATCCTTGGATGAACTCTTGGAAATGTTCATGAAATATTGAAGGACTTTTTAAATCTTAGACTGATTTCAAGTGGTTTCGCATACCTCGGTACTTTTGCTGCCTCATATAGTGCCTTAAGGAATTTTGATCCACTCTATCCANTCTAATGCAATGATCAGTAACCGCCGTTTCACGGACCAGTGCCCGGTAAAGGCAGAGGTCACTCTAATTTTCAATAAACAGTCATTATAATGTTTTCGTTCTGAGTGAAAATCATGCAATAATAGTTTCGTTCCTAGAACACCATGTTGATGTACCGTTCATTTTGTGCACCAGAAATCCAAAGTAATGTATATGATGCCTAGTTAGATGTGTATTGTGCTAATTTCTTTATGACTCGGCAAAAATTTGGGGTTCCACGAAGGCTCGTAGATTAGCGTAAGAGCTCCACGAGTCTGTAAAAGTTAAGAAACACCGGTTAAAAGCAATGCAGCACAATAACAGATGAGTCTCCATCTATATGCATGGATGATTATGTCCCATTCCCGTATGCATTCAAATCTTTAATCCAGCCGTTGAATTACTTTGGCATAAGCAAAGCTCGTCCGTTTACAAGTGATCCACTCGCTTATCACGGATCCATATGCTTCAGGTCAAATATTACGGCATAGATAGAAACGCAACGCTTGGTATGACAGTGATGCAGTATAGCGAGTCATAGGTATTCAGCACATCTCACAGTAGTAACAATTTACAGTGCTTATGATATGAAATATGAAACAACCGCAATGACCAATATGCTTGATAGTTGAAGTGAAGACGTAGGTGAACAGGTCGATATATATCGGCCGGAGTTTTCAGTTTGTCGCACGTCGACAAAAGAAGAAACGTTGCCATAAGAATATCTCTGACGTTCGCTACTGATAAGAGTCAGTCGAAAAGCTTTTATCAAATCAATCCACAATATGAAGTTATTGTTTCGCCATTTTGCCAGAGAGGTTTAACCCGATCATAAAGAAATGCATTTTATCGCGTATTGTTGTCATGTTGTTTCTTACATTCTAGTTTAGGCAAGACCTGTAAAATTTAGAGGAAGCTGACACTACAGTGTTAGAAGTTTGCAACTGACCTCTCGAATCGAGTTCACGTAAACGTTTCACTCGCAGCAATGGATGCCTGATCATCAATCAATGATAAATCATCGTGCTCAAAAATGAGCTTGATAATAACTAATTGCACCGGCGCTGGTCACAATCATTTCCTATCAATGGCGAATACAGTTCGTCCATTTGTACAGTAAGGGCTACTAATAACTGTAGAGTTTGGTCAAGAAAATGGCGTCGGGATAACTGAGCCGAAATCTTGATTAAACTCTCATCAGCACATGAAGGAACTGCTCCGCACTGCTTAGACGTCATATCAGCCTGATTTCACCTTGTAGTCTGGATAGAGGCGCATCGTATCACCACACAATAATCAAATTCATTCGATAGCCTACATTTCCTTGTGACGTCATAAATTGCGTATTTTTTAGTTTTTGTTTTGTGACTCTTTTGAAGCTAAGATTTTTGATCTGCGGCTCGTGCACGAAGCAGGTCGGCTCACCCCATATTCGAATTCGATTCGTATATCATAGAAGAGGTTTGGTTAAAATGAGCACTATGCGTAGTTAGCTCTCTATGCATTCTATGGAATCACGAAAGATACTTTACTATCATATTTTTTACGACTAGTTTACGATAAGGTAACCCATAAGCGCGGATCACCGCGTTTGCGGTCAATTTATTGGTGATATAACAGCTGATGTTCAGTGAAACGCAAAAGTTGACTCCAGTCATCCCGACACTGGTATGTACTATGTAGGCGCTGAGAGGTTCCTTGAATTCCAACAGGGAAATATTTCTCAGGTCCCATAAGTAAGCCCACTGGTGAAAGGGACTTTGAATTTGAACGACTATTGACCAGCAAAAAGTAGAACGATAGAAATCCGCTATATGTACATATGTTCAATGCTCATTTTACTTCTGGATTTTATCCAGATTGACTTTATAGGTTTTAAAGTAAGTTGAACATAATGTCGGCAGTCGGATCAACGTTTACGGGTTTACTCGGTTCAATGTTCGGTAGCAAAGACTCCGCCATAAAGGTGGTGATAATATTCACATTGGGTATGTTGAACATATACGTCGCGGAAGAACTATTCACTTGCTGCTGCAAAGGAGGTATGGTCTGGAAAGCGTAAATTTTATGATAAGCGACATTGCGATTTTCAATCTTATACGATCGCAAACAGTATGACTATTATTCGTGTCAGTGCACCATATTGTCTCACGAAACAATAGGTTAGGGCCAGAGTTGTAACGCAGACACAAGCTAATCTTATTTCATATAGTATTGACTAGAGTCGAGTTAAGTCGTGTCATTTTCAAATCACCACGGATTCAAGTCCGAGTCATGGCGTTGGGACTCTGAGTCCTAGTTAAAGTTTGTTTGTCTGTTTGTTTTGGGGTATTTGTGGTGTTTGTCGACTACTATGGTCATGTACACCAGGTCGATATTCTTCTTATTTTCTGCAACTGCCGACTTATAGCACGGCTCACCTCTATGCTTTTTGTAAGACACCGCTAACGCGGATGAGGTGGCGAGGAGGAGCCCAGGTAAAACTCCAGCACTTAGGTATCGGAATTCGGAAGTCGACCTCGGTCGGACTCGAAACTGCACCCATTGGTGTGGCAGCCGCGGATTATACCACTGAGCTATCTCGTTATAGTGTTCACTGTTCAAAGTCACGTTTAAGTCAGGTTCAAATCACTTCTTTGAATATCCTGGGCGATATCGAAGGCGTCGCATTCATAATACACTCATTTTTCTCATTCCCGTGATGTTTATTCAAACAAATGAAAGACAATTTCTGGATCTATTTATCAAGTATCGATACTGATAGACGATACTGATAGACGATACCTGTATCAAGGGGAAGCGAGTGGCGCAGTTGGTTACGCACTGCAGTCACGACACCAATGGATGTGGGTATGAGTCCCGGTTCTGACCAACTTCTACGTGTCGGAGGTTTATCTGGGCTCCTCATCGCCGATCTCACTACTACGGTAGTGCATTGAAAAGCCCAGACCGAAAGTGAGCCGTGCTAAAAGTCGGCAGATGTGACAACGGTGGGGGCGCGTGCTAGCGAGGGTGACTGAAGATTGACTGGGAGAAGAGATTGGAAGCCGTCCCCAAGATTACGAAAGGCATTATGAACAATTGAACATTATCACAATTCATGTCGTGGCAGCACAGAGCTTGAAAAAAGCGATAAGCGCCACTGTGTTGTACCAATAATAATAATACTTGTATCAAGGTACAGAAAATATCCGGAGTCGACTACATGTCTTAAATAGTCCCGCGACCTTTACCGATCAAAATCTGCATGCTGTCCAATTACGTTATCTTACATATGCAACTTACAACTTGCAACTTACATATGCAACTTCGCTCCAAAGCCCTTGGCGGTAACCTTGTTCCTGGAATGGTGATATTAGGATTCCATTGTGAGTCTTATGGATGTTATAACATTCGCCTCAGTTCCTGGGTGGTCGCACCTTTGAACCGACCAGTAAAACACGTATCCCGTGGCTTCACGGCTCTGCATTTTCCGGGTTAGCATGGTGGTTCAAGACTTATAATGCCCTACAACGCTATATCTGTACCTTCTTCGTCCAGTGGCACACGCACATCATGTACTAATTATATGCATATGTAGGCTACATTGTTCATACGTGTTTATATCATGAGTCAGTATTCCCAAAAATATCTAGATTCTAGAACAAATATATATATCGCCAATTTCCTATTGCATATTTCAGCGCATGCCAAAACTTGGACATTTATCGGTATTTCAATCATACTTTCATTCCTCGTACCGCTGGGACTTTGGGAAACATCACGATTTGCTTATTGGCGCACGCTGAACAAAAATTGTACGTATACTTTTGCGTGAATATTATATTGCAATTCCGCATCGTTTACTTTCCGCCACAATCCAATCACAACTTCCTTATTCTTATCGGATACAATAAAATATCTATTCATCAATTTTAAAGTGTTCAGAGGCAAGTTTGCGTTTGCTATAATGTGAGAGCATGAATGTGAGTAAATGGCGAATTCATTATATCCGTTCCCGCGAGTTACATTGTCACCAGCCAGTTTTGAAAACACGTAAAAGGCCATATCGATTCATTGCGCAATGCAAATTTTGGCTCAAGACAAGTCCAGCATTAGATTTCTGGGGGTGACTCGACTCAATTCAAATCAAAGTCTAGTGAACTCAAGTCAAATCGAATTTTCGAGATACCAAGCATATGTTACCCCGATTACTCACGTCATGTCATATTGCAAGATGATTGCAGTACCGATTGAGATTCCAGTTCTTGTGGATCGAATAACTATATAAAGAGGTAACATGGCATTGCATCGCTCACACATTCATACTACGTTGGTAGCTTCCAGTGACCATAAGTCAACATCAATAAAGTCTATATCAGCCAAAATAGGGTATAGAATGTTTAACCCGAAGTTCACATACATTGATATGACGCAATACAAAACCCATTTATTTCTCGTGACATGTCATTTACGCCATACATGTTCGATTTGAATAATTTAGGAAGTTTGTTCGGTGAGCAATGAGCAGTCTGCATATAGTCCTGTGGAATTTGGTCTAAAAATGGCTTAACCTAGAAAAAATTATTATAAAGACGTATTATATACTGTTGGAAAGATAATTTTACCAGCTTTTCAATGATAGGTTTTGTCACTTTTTTTACCTTGGGGAAAAAACAGGCTTGACGTTATATGTTCAGCAGAAAAATTTGTTAGTCAATTTTGGTGTCATCATTTTTGGGATCATTAACAAATGTGTCGTCGGAAGCGTTATGCCTTTTTATTACATTCGCCACCACCTTTCTTTGTCTAAACGGATTTTAAGCACTTGTTGATATGAAATCGAAGGCGCAGATTATAAAGACACGACCACGTATTTCACAAAATGCAGTTGAATAATTAGCTTTGAGATAATAAAAGTCAACCCAATTTCTACATAAATAGAATACTGTTATTTTAAAGAAAAGTAATTTTGTTGCTGCTTACCACTAGCCTACAGTTATCATTTACACAAGACAGATGAGGATTGTGTGATAATTGAGCTAAATTTGAACTAAAACTTCGGGGGGGGGGGTCCTTGNGATCCGGGAGGGTCCAAAAGGGGTCCGTGAATTCAAAAAGGTTGAAACCACTGCTCAAGTTCATAGTAAAATATTACGGCAAATCAGTATCCGCCAAAAATGTAAAGATTTTTGTATATAGAACTGACGTTTAATATTGCAAATGACAAACAAAAAGCCTCGATACCATTTAAAAACGTCTCTGCCTCTGTTCCAGTATGGTATTTGGTGTTTTTTTTTGAATTTGCTGACCAGTCTAAAAGTATGGGTCGAAAAGAGCTTCTGATTGAACGATGATAGAGAATCACTGTATTCAAGTTCGCCGAAAACCCACTCATTCTGTATTACAACAACCCAGGTTTCATGGTAGATGATTTCAATAACAATGTTTGATCTGTTACTATTGTATGCTAACCGTTATGTCACTAACGAAGGCTGAAATTTGANTAATTTATGAAAATGAGAAAAATNAATACGGAAAAAATCNGACGTGACGGAGAAATTATTAGCACTGAATCGGATTCAGCAGCCATAAATTAGCCTAAATCAATCATNAAAANTTTTGACGCTANTTTTTTTTCGAAATTAGTACACCAGTGTTATCTCCGTCTCGGTCAACTTTTGCCCCCTTAACCTATCATAAATACCTCTCAATCAAGTTATTTTTCATTTTTTTTTTGCTGTTCGATTGTTAGTTTGCTTTACTGAGAGTGAAATTCCAATTTATAGTGTTGTATTATGTTACGAAGGTATCGTGTTTTAGCTCCTAATAGTATTTTAATGTTAGGCAAAATAGTGCTTTACCCCCTGGTTCCCCAAGGTAAAAAANTGACAAAACCCAACATTGAAAAGCTGATGAAATTATCTTTCCAGCCGTATATAATACGTCTTTATAAGAATTTTTTCTAGGTTGACCGAAAATTCTACAGGACTAATAGTCGAAATGAGTTCTTATATATCAGTTGTTCTTAACCGGCGCTCCATGGAGAACAAGGGGTTTCCTGATCCAGTCCAAGGGATTGGATGGAGTCCAAACCACACACAAACACACACACACACATAGACATACACTTACGTCACACATACGATCGTGCATACCCGGCTTGATCAACATTGGTTGTCGTCGAATTGCGACGGGACGTTAGATACTATTAATATCGTAGAAGTTGACGGTGCTAGTTCTACTGCTATTTTGGTTCTAAAAACTTCTAAACCTGTTGAACACATACGCTAATTTTCAGGCCTTCGCGGGGATCCAAATTGTCGCTGAATCATGTACAAAAAAGTCGACAACAATACATAGGCCGATCTGACCACACATCCGATACATTACAATAAATTACCGGTGTTCCGTCAGCTGTACTTCAATAGATACAATCGAAACCATTACCATATACCTTTTACACACAATGAAACATTGCCGTTATTATTTATTGCAAATCAGCGTGAGTTCTATTGTTCCTTTTTGGATGCCATTTTTGAATGCGCGTGTCACCTTTGAAATTGCCATCGTATTGTTCGGTCGAAACGTAACAAAACAACGTCACAACTAGGGATAGTGTAAACCTCATACGAACCTGAACCTTTTTAAAAGGGTGTGTGTGAACGTGAACGTGAACCTCATTACGTCACGTGATGTCATGTTGCTAATTCTAACCCTACATTTCAGGGGAGTGATAGCCTATATCAATGTACACGTTAGGGACGACTCGGGCCGAAGAACGCCACAATGCCGAAGTACATGTTGACGTTTTAAAAGCCGGCAAATGCATCAGCCGGAGCAATCAAATGATAGAATAATCCCATAAAATCGATATCTTCCGTAGCAATGCAAACACTGTTGACGATAACTTGCAAGGGAATATAAGCTCACGCATTCACGGTTTAGACCAGACTGGACAATGTATTCGGCGTCTGAGTATTGCTACGTTGATATGGATTAGAGTGTAAAACGGGTTTCTATAACGGCTTCTCCCGATATTACCCCTTAACAAGTTATGCAGCAGTAGCTAACACTCCGATCGGAAGGATTCGGTTTTTATGCTATAAAAACATATGACGTCAAGATTGACCCCGTACGCCAGCTGGATTTTTTACATCAGACACCGGTATCAATTTCATTGATTGGTTGAAGAAGCATAATTCTCTGACTACATGTAATGTATTTCGCTCTTGATGTTGTGCGATTGCGAGTCAAGATCACAGCAGAAAGTCATTAAATATTCACAAACGGAAAGATGCATATTTCGAGCAAATTTTTCATTCGTATCTTACATTTTTAAATTGACTTTATCTTATAGTGACTGATGAAAGAACGACTCTTCCTGTTTACATTTGTGACAATTCATCTGTCCCGAAAAAATGTATGTCTGAAGTTGCAGGTCAGTATCTTCGTGTTGAGTCTCCAATGAGATATGTCTGAGGTAAGTTATAAAACGCCTGTGGTAAACTTATAGGAATAGAAACACATGCAATTCTTCGAAAATTAATTTTGAGTGTTAATGCGACGTACTAACGAACATGTACTACTAGGAGGTAGTATTGCTGACAAACGTATCACATTATGTCCTTCAATTACACTGGTCAACACATATTTTTAGGCAGACAAAGTAAGAATGGTTTTGCGGGTTCTGAAGGGCACTGATTCCGAATATGACCTTAGCTTTTTTCAAATTGGCTCTTGTTGTAGAGATAACCCATGCGGCTATTTTGACCGAAATCTCCCCTTTTCGCGGTAATGACAAGATATAAAATCGGCTCAGTCGTACTATAAAGTTTAGAAAATCAATCTACTTGGTGTTTTTACACGCAGAAGACTCTTTTAAATCAAAATACAGCAACAGCACTATATTTCGGGGGAATAGATTTATCATAGTTACAGATTTTAACGAATATCATGTACATAAATAAACTTCAGTCATGTACATAAGTTTTTACCTAGATACTCAAATAACGTGGCATCAATTCAATCAGTTTCACGTCAACCACCTATTGTAAATTTAAAATAACCAGTTGGAATATAATATTACTAATGTATTTTAAATCAAATTTTTTTTTGTAAGATTTTCGCCTGTAAGCAATTTAGTGCTTTTTATTGAAAGGTTCCGGCAATGGTCTGACATAATATGTTCAATTGTTCATCTCATCTGCCCTGATGTCTTGGTAGAGCCTCTCCCCTTGCTAATCAACAAGATGATCTGGAAATTTTTCGAGATTTTTGAAGAGGAAGTGAGCATTTATGCTCATGTTTATGCTCAATTCTCAGATACGAATAAAAAGTTTAACTTACTTTNNGGAGAAATTACATGCAGTGAACTCCTTCCTAATGTGAAATTGGAATCTTTCATCGGTATTCGAATAAACCAGATACCAGATTTAAGCTTCTCGTTTGATAGGGTTACTAGGTAGGCCTATACCCACTTTGTTGACTCAGCAGGAAATTATCCATTTACCAGTCAAAAGAAAGGAGACGCATATGAATATGNGTAGTTGATCCTTTCAAAAACAAATTTGATAGTTTTACACTCCTCTTTAATCTTGATAGAATGACCAATTAATACACGAGAATATGTATTTCCGTTGTGCAAAAGTACAATTTTCATGCTTGACAAACCGCTTTTTTGACAAACAACTATTTCACATCATGTCATGTTAATATTCATAGAATGACTGAGAATGACATGAGGGTTCTTAATAGTCAATCAGTTATTTATGTNCAGTATAAAATTGAAAAAAAACTGCGATTTTCTTCCTACCAAGTGAAATATTCAAGGGTAAATACAATTATTTTGGGCTTTTTCGGGGTATAAATATTCTCCGATAAAGAGCCAATCTGACAAAACTAATGTGATATTCGTAATCAGCAACCTCAAAAAAAAACCAAAACGACTCTCAGATGTTCTGCCTAATTTTTTCCTTCATTTTGTTGACCAGTGATATCGCTTTTAACTTAATTGAAAATTGAAATGATATGTTCACATAAAGATGCAAATAGCAATATAATTTTAGTTGCTTTGACATCGATCCTGTACTATAATTTGGGAGCGGAAAGCCGAAACTCGTCTATCTTTCTTAGCGAAAACTGGAACTAGACCGGTGGTGTGGTAAATATATAAGCTATTCTGCATAAAGATGGCATTATATTGAAATCTATACTCGTTTGCAACATTATGTTATACTAGGATTTTCATATTTTCGTGGCACAAAATCCGGAAACTCTCTAACGCAAGCTAGTGGGATTTAAAATGAGGTATGATCACATTTTCTGTCGATATGACATCACAGTAGTGATGCTTTGCCTTGCGATTGTATTCAGGAGTTTATGTTTGGACATCAGTCGTGAATTAACTAGCCTATTGTGCAATCTAAATAATGTGACCTCTGGTGATTGCTCGGGTTGATAATTTTATTGGGTCTGCAGGAGACTGGTTGCTCGTTGTAATCAGGACCGAAGCAACACTTCGTCAGCCGCTTTCCCGCCCAGAAAACGCTGGGGTGTCAAATGCCCACCATAGGGTGACCGACGCATCTTCTGGGGACTAACTATATCCATCTGGTTTCTAGTCGCGGCAGGCGCTAAAAATTGGGTCAATTTCGTGAATGAATTCGATCAATAATATTGGTTCTTTCATATATTATTATAAATATTTTATCCTCTATCCGGATACCTGATCAGAGTTAGCGGTAGAGATGGAGGAGTTAATGTCATGGAAAATGTCGGGAACGTAATGGTAGATGATAAGCCATGTTCAAGTGACACGAATGAAACTATTTATGAGCCGAAATGCCTGTCGGAATCAGCAGGTTGCACACCTGGAGGTTCCCAAACTTTTATGGTCGCGACTCTATTTCCAATTTGAAAATGTGCCGTGGTATAACTCAAAATAACCTAATTACTAAAAATTGGTCTGCAGTTTTGTACAGACTTACTCACGGCCTATTCAGAAATCTAATTACAGCACGTTCAATATTCTAGCGATCCCCAAGAAAGGCAAACGACACTCAGGCTGACTAAATCAGGGGCGGCAAACCTGCGGCCGTAGAAGCGTAATTGTGCGGCCGTCGACTCGGAACTTAATGAGCGTGTGTTGGCAGGCGTCCACATGCAGCTTGAATTTACCCCTCCGCTCTCAAATTTTTGAGAGATAGCGATTCAACTTATAAAATTTCTTCGCGCTTGGCGCGATTATGACCGGCTTGTAGTTTCGATCTTCATATAGTAGTGTCTTTGCATGCGGAGCCTCACGGTGTACATGCGAATTCGCAGAGGGAAATAATGTGCCCCAAAAAGAAACACCATTTTGGAATTATGTTTGTCTTACGAAAGAAGGTTTTTTTCTGGTTCGTTAAGCGATTGCAGTATATTTGGCTATTGTGAAAATTTTGATGGAAGAAATAACACAATGCAACAGAATAATTAATAACAATAGGCCTACACGAAATTGCATCGTCATAAATTATGTGCCCTAACTTTTCATCTGCTCTACCGCTGAATATGATAACAGGAACGTGGAAATGATAAATATTTGACCACAATATGTGCCGCTAATAATATTATTGACGAAATTCATTTATGAATATGAAAAAAAAAATCACGCACGGCACGTCTACACAACAGTTTCCAATAACTTATTTTTACACTATTACTCGCGATTTCGGGGTATCGAGCCGATATAAATAAATACTCGTGTTTGTAGTTCGTCTGTNTACCTGTTCCGGCGCCATCGACAATAGCGTAATCTATACCAGGCTTGCTATGGATATAGCGTTTATGAGTTTTTGGAATGATTTGCATCCGTGACGTGCGGTGTGGTTCATGGCTGGTGAGACACGCCCATCCCCGAATACACATAGACACGCGTAAGGTACCTCAAAAAGATACTCAAGGATGTGGCTAACAACATCAGCAAAAGAAACCGGGTCAAGGAGGGCATTTGCTTTGCACCTTGTTAGCCGTTACAGTTCTACATTCCACAATACATAATTCTTTTTTCCTTCAGTGAAATATTCAGTTACTTTAATAGATTTAATAGAGATGGCACTACAGCTACATCAGTAAGGGAAGGAGTTCGCTCCGCATTACTTATTGGTCGTCGCTACGATAAATTTCATAAAGCACTGTACTGTCGCTTTCCGAAATCGATAGCGCGTGTCACTGTGTTGCGATTGTCTGATTGTTAGCGAATAGTATGCGAGGCAGATTCGATTGCTCCTCACATCTCCTTTCGCGCTGTATTTTTGAAAAATAAATACGAAGATTTAGTTTTAGTTATTCATGAAAATATACGGTAAATATAAATAATAATCATTGAATATTTTCACAATTTTCCTTTTACCATCCTGGCGACTGGTGAGGCACTACCTCACTTGCCTCCCCTAATTGCACGTCACCGGTTTGCACGAAGTATTAGAAAAGAAGGTGGCTTTACTCACAGAAGTGTTGTTGATCAGTGATCGCTAGGGCAAGTTTTGTTTTGCAGTGAAATTCGTGAAAGTTGCATTTATTTTTCGCAAAAGTTGCAGTAAAAAAACTGTATTTATTTATCAAAAAAGTTGCATTTATGGAGAAGTGCCTTGAAATTATTAGGATATGAGATACATGAGATACTGGAAACGATCTGCATGCAAGGCACTGTTGCAAGACTCAGTGTGGGGACTTCAAAAAAATCAATAGCCTGAAAAAGTTGACCCAGTGAACATAAAATATTTTGCAGTCTGGCCTGAATGTACGTGTAATCAGAAATGACCCCAAATTTGAACGACAGTGAAATAATCAAGCGATCTATTTACATATAGTGCCATATATTGCCAATAAAAAGTTAGTTGCATGAAGAATCGAAAAAAGTTGCAGAAAATTTCTTAAAAAATCGAAACGAATTGTTAAAAGTGGCCTGAAAAACTAAAAAGTTACATGAAAAAATGGAGAAAATTTGGAAAATTTTGCAATGTTAGATTTCTCCAAACAGCTTAAAACTCAATACTACATAACTTCCGAGTATTCAAGAACCTGCTGTTAACTGTAAGAAAAAGTTGCAAAAGTTTCAAAAACTTGCCCTAGTGATGGCCCAATAATAATGTTCGTGAGGGCGCTGATGAAGTAGGGGAGATGTGGTACCGATGGATCAAAAATTGCAAAATGATCTCTGGCCCTCAAATCTTCAGCCGAGAATAGCAGATCTTTTGCTGTCTCAACACTTCGATACAAGATCTACCTATCGCGAACATTAACATGGATATCCGCCTTTTCAAAAATTATTTATAAACGTTTAAAATTTGTTGCTCGAACGTGTCATCGGTCCCCACCCGGTGGGT
>KE605583.1:0-11651 GCA_000444245.1 Botryllus schlosseri
GGGGGGGGGGGAGCCTAGATAATGCTGTAATATTTCGGTAGTCGACCTCGGTAGTTAGTATCGCATGAAATCTGTGAATATTATGTTGTCACCATTTAGTTACTTTTCTTTCTTCTACAAGTATATGTAATAAATATATATGCGTCGAATATTATAGTAATTGTTAAGCTTTGAACTATGCCAAGCTTCATTTACTGCCCGAAGCTACGTGACGGTTGTCAGCTTTCGATTAGACATAACCATGGCGTCCATTCCATACCATTGTTTCATTTCTATGCCACGCTGCCGAAGGAATGTGAAAAATCTTTTAGGTCAATACACGGAACGTAAACATACAAACGCCAATGTATAAGTCTAAACCTTGGGGTAAAGGCTCTTCTATTAGTAGTACCACTCTCGGTATGATTTTGAATTGGGAAGATAATGGGAAATCCGCGGGCCTTTACAACCGTTTTCAAATATACGTATATTGAATGAATAGCAACTCGATGGTGATAGACAGCCTCCGCCGTGACGTAACGAATATGATTTGACTTTGTTACGATTGATATCCTGAGATAAGCGGGAAATGTTCCTCACGCGACCTGCGCGTATCCAAATCTGTCACATTGCGTGGCACATAAATCAGGATGATCAATTCGTCGCGCGCGCCACGCAGCTTACCGAAAATTCCATACTCCCGATATTTGATAAAACTCTGCGCTGCTGAAATTATCGTTACCGGAAAATAATGATCTGTGGTATCCATGGACTGTAAACAATTCGCCCCGTTCATTTCCTTGAGGGAGGGCGAGGGTCCTCGGAGCCATTGAATTCGAGCCGAACGCGCACAGAAACTTCGCCAGCCGTGGTGATATGTCTGACTCATTTCTGCTGCCAGATTCACATCGCAGCACAACAATCAGAAAGCATTTCCCCGCTAACATAACTTCGACTGAGATCGCAAAGGAAGATTTATCGTGGCCAGACATTGGAAGCAATCAAAACAACGAGGCCGCTATTATAGTATACCCGCCGATACGTTTGTCGAGACATGAAAACAGAAATGTGTGTTGACTCAACAACAAAATATGTCTGGCCTTCACACGTTGCGTAAACATGGCAAAGTATTTTTCGCGGATAATTGTTACATGTCGACTTCGCCTATAGCAAATTGGTTTTATGTTTGTGTCAGACTGGATGTCTTTCTCGGAATCATACACCGACAGCTTCTCACTACTCATTGATTCTCTCTCTCTCTCTCTCTCTCTCTCTCTGCATGTATATTGGACGTGCAGTTAGTCTGAAAGCCCGTTACATAGCCAATCGATTATTTTGCCGGGTAATTTTCCCGGATTTTACGATCGCGAATCCGAACCAAGCCCTGGAAACCCACACTGTTAATTGCTATCGAAGTACAAAATGAGATGCGGTCAACGGTGATTTCCGCTGTCGAGATATAGTGTCGNGGCAANATGGGCGACGGTGTTAATAGTAGTTCTGTCGATAGTGAATTCTCTTAGGTATGCGATACTATTTTTGTTCGGTCTCGANCATATATTTTGTTATCGACGGCGGCAAATTAGCGAATCCGCCCCTGGCGCCATATGCGTCACGGTATGCCACTGTTCTCGCATGCGGATACCACGAACGACGCCAGTCCGCATTCCNTATTCCTAGGACTGAATCACGCGAAAAGGATCATTGAAAAGCTATTGCTATGCTTTCCCGTTTAAACCCGTCTCCACGGGACGCGCCAGTCACGACTGCAAAATGTATCCTGTTGAACCGTAAACACAGTATTCTGTAACTTCCAGGTGGAGAAAGAGCTGTCGCGGGTCACTGAGGATTACCACAATTTTCGGCTTTCCGTTACAAAGTCCGAGAANATGCANTCCACTTTGATGTCGCAATTAGAAATGACGACGAATAGGACCAAGCAGGAGAATGAGATTTTACGTGGTGAGTAAAAACGATGCATTTTTATGAGTTCGAGTGGAATTTGCGATTACACAAACCGTGAATAGTTTCCTTCAATATGAATGCACTATTCAAATGTATATTGTACCTCCAAAAGTCTCATTAGATGATATTGCGTATCANCGTTGACTTTTCNCATGGAGTGGCTCGTAGGCCCCGGGTGGCTTAATNTTACATTTCTCAACCAATGCCTGTTGGAGAGTACCATAATTATAGTGCTGTGCTGTCTCCTTTGAACTGACGCTTTTGTATTTGAACCGGCAATGCACGCAAAGTGCACGCTGCTAATTAAGATTTTCTTTTAACGCGATCGCAAAAGTATTTTTAAAAGTCCACGAATAAGCATGGGCCGATCGGGCGGTTGTTATGTTATTTGAAAATTAACCTTCGCACGCCACAGGAATGTGGTNCGATNGTCTCGAAGGATCGTGATATGTAGGAATTTCGGTGCGCTATTTATGCATACGTTACACAATACTAGCATGTTTTGGGATAGGTTATTTACACCAAATATACCAAATAAACCTCAAACTATACGTTACCTATTGCGGCCCCGTACCTTTATAGTAACATCGGCAAAAANCAAACGGATCATAAAAGGGCACTNTTTAAGTNAGTCGAAATCAGTCGCATGATGACGTGACTGTAATGGATTATTAGAGCGAAGTAACGATATGGCANGCGGTGTCGAGTTCATAAAGAAACAATGCCTGTGTATCTCAAAGCACTCTCCGAGTAGGATATTTTCATGCTGACGTCAGTCGCGTGAAATTCCAAGACCTATTCGAGCATATCGATTCTATTCGTGAACGCGATATCCTTGCCGCTAGCGCTGTGNCTCGTAACNCGACCGGCTTCTNTGNGGTACCGTGTCCNAATTTTGTGCCATCAAACGAACATTACCGTTACTGTTCATGCCCTTCAGAGAGAATAAACACGCTCACGGAACTGGTGGAGACGTTGCAAAGCTCGGGCAAAGAGGATAGCATCCCGTCCGCTGACATATCNGCGTACAAATTGAAAGGTAAGGAATGGTTGTTATTCGCGAATGTTTACCGTCNGCCTNACAATATGAACAATCGAAAACGGATTTTTCGAGAGTGCCTTGTCTCTGCAGTTGTAATAATATGATATATCGCCGTTGTGTTCGTTATGACTTGCNCCATAACNCCGANGTATGTCGGTAGTGCGGGGATTAAATGTTTTCCGATCCAAATCCTGTTTGGTTATGCCGTTAANACCATGTTAGAGATGCGATGCACGATTTTGTTGACATAGNGAGGCAAATTTCGACATAACTCTGGATATAATGGGTTTTGTGCCATCANATACAAATGCTTAGTAAATGTGATGTTTAGGGCAAGTTTTTGCAACTTTTGCAACTTTTTTTACAGCTTCCGGCAGCTTCCTAAATACTCGGAAGATATGTAGAATGCTGTTCCAAGCTGTTTGAAGGAATCTTATAGTGCAACTTTTTGCAACTTTTGTCTATTTTTTTCATGTAACTTTTTCAACATTTTGCAACTTTTTACATTTTTAATGAAAGTATTTCGATTTTGGTGAAATACACGGCCAAATTCGACTGAAATACCGTAAATCAGCACTGAAGTAACGCTCTTACGGGTATTTCGGGAGCTGAGCCGGAAAGTTGACCTTTTTTTAGTCAATCAATAGAGAATGGGGATGGAAAACTGTATTTCGGAAGTGAAACTGGGAAGTTTACCTTTCTTTTAGTCAACCGAGCGAAAGGTGGTCTTTTAGTCGAACTTTTGTGAAAAAATAAATGTAACTTTGTACTGCAACTTTTGTCAAAAATAAATGCAGCTTTCCATGGATTTAACTGCAACAAAAACCTGCCCTAGTGATGTTACGTCTAGAATGAAGTTAAGCCTAAGTCCCACTCACGGAGATTGAGGTCGAACAGAAGCGAGGCGTAGCTTACCTAAAGATAACTTTTTGTCTGTGGACTGAAATCCAGACGCACAAATAGGCAAACTCGTTAGATTCAGCTTTGAGACGCGCACCAGGCATTATACGGGAGGGTAGGGCTGAGCACAATGAATTACATGTAAAAAATGCAGTTTCGATGCTTTCCCCAACGCCGAATTCTTGAAACCTCGATCACAGCAGCCAAAACATGCAGTACAAAGCAACGCATTTTAGTAGAAATGATATATCTGCCAAGTCGTGTTCAACACAGCATTTCCGCGAAGTGCAATGAAATAGATATGGTCGAAATATGCCAGATAATCTTTATGGGGCGTGGAACTGGCATTGCGTTCTTTGTGGTCCAGTGGTCGCATAAAATGTAGATATTAGAACTTCCCACATCATGCACCAGATACACTCTTATGGCGTCATGATCAGTGATACTCAAATGCTCGATTTGACCCGAATCCTAATAGTAAGCCTACTCGATTAGCAATCAAATAACTCAGCCTAGCCTTACATAACTGGTATCAATTGCCAACTAAAAGCGACACGTAATCACAACTAATGGTTCGTCTCGGCACAATGCCTAAGTATAAATTCTTTCGCGCAGTTCAAGAAATGCAAAACAACGAACGCAGAATGGCCGAACAGTACGAAGAAGCTCTCGAGAAAATATCGGAGCAAAAAGAAGACATCGGTTTACTCTCGCAATCGCTGGAGCGAATGCAGGCGAACGTCGCCACACTCAAGGTACCGACCGCTACTATTAATTACATTTTCATTGCAGTCTTCTGCCGTGAGTCAGAGTCGCGGCGGGGGCTCGAATTTATAAAATCGGTGTCGATTCCACATCTTGACGATTCCCATCTGAGTAAACAGAGGCGGCGGAAAATAAATCCCGTAATCGCAGTGAAATATTTCGTTGACTCACGCGGCGAAGATTGATTTGTCACTGTTTTCCGCGGTGTCCCGTAAAATAACTGTGAAACCGACTCATTTTAAGGAAAAACTTCTTCAAAAACAAGAGCTCGACCGGTACGCCGAGAAGCTGTCGCCGTTTTTGGAGTCGCTCGCTAAGATCATTCAATCCCGCGAACAGGCGGAGAGGGAATTGAACGACATCGCAATCGTAGCTCAGGTACGTCAAGATTCGATGCAGGCCACACAGATCCAGCTTACCACTGCTGTGACCGTAGGATTTGATATGATTTGAGTTGAATTGACAATGGGTTGAGCGTATCCGGATCAGAAGTGGAAGCCTGGTTTGAACTCGAAGGAAAATTATTCGGGATTTAACGTGACCGTGTGTGACTTGACTAATCAACGATATGAAATTTCTACTACTTTCCGGGCTCTTATCAGTCTCAATTAACCTTGAGGCCGACTTCCCAATGTACACGGGACACGGCCCGATTCCACCTCTGGTCCAAATCGAAAATTCGGGAGTTACAAAAACATTATTTCCCAAGAGCTACCATGTGCTTTCGCGTTGTGCAATCAGTACAGGATCGCATAATGAAGTATCACGCCAATATTTTCTTGACACGTTGCAATCCCACAAATATCCAACACTCCCAGTCCCCCTCTTCCTCTCTCTCCCCCTCCCTCTCTGTCATGCGGACGTGCAGCCAACAATCTGCGTTTCCGGGATATACTCTTGACGTTGGGCGTCTCACGAATGGAAAATTACAGGCATTGCGTAATCGCTATTTTCATGGGTCGGCTGCTCAGAAATTCGAAAAACGCGCATTCCTGTCTGAAAATATGCTTCTCTTAGAGCGAAAATGTACACCTCGAGCCGGAGGCAATCGCGTCGTCCAAGTGTGAATTGCGCAACTAAACTATGTGGCCCGCATGATACAAATGCGTTCGCGCTGCTCGCACGCGAAATCTGTTATATTGTGAATTATAGAAAATGCGTCAGCTTGACTGCACAACCTGCCAATATAAACTCCCTTTGTTATGAAACTTTTAATTACAAACTGTGCCATCACAAGTATTTATATGAGTCATTATACATCGTTCTGCGTAATTCATCATCAATGCAACATCGTACAAAAATGTTGTATGAACCCGTTTGCCTGAGATGGACGGGTTATGACTGTTGTGAGCTGCCTTATACCTTATGTGCATTCTGCAATTATGAGAAACAATGCCTTCAAACGCATACAATGCAGCCATATTAAAAGTCAATGATGCGCATCATAAAGACCACATCAGATATATTCTGCACATGGAAATTGACGTGATTGGGAGCGAAGATATACAATACACTCATATCCGATGTCAAAACAACAAAAACGTCAAAATAGGTAGCAAGATTCGGCGGAGAGAACATGGTTGAAATTATCAATATCAAATTGATAAAATATCAGCTGATAAGTGATAATGATATATTAAATCAATTGGTTTCACGACCTTTCGTCATCGCGCAAAATAGACACGGAGTCTCCCGTACAATAATCGGCCGCGTTCTGCCTCGAATTTCATTGTCGGTGGCTTGTTTACATCGAATTCGGTGTGCTATTGGCGTGTATAGCTTCAAAATAAATAGCCATATCAACTGGGCTCTGTGTAAATATTAGAATGTTTACTCCGAAAATGGACGCGCTCGAATGGTCGTTAAGTAGGTGAGATCGTTTAACAATAACAACACAGCCTGTTGCATTGCACGACATCAAGTAACCATATGCAGTCGATCTAATACAATATCAACGTTTACAGCGGCAGTCGACTTCATCCAACGACGAAGGCATAAGCGAAATGGATCCATCGGACTACCTATCACGCGCGGCGCAAATGCAACCGATATCGAGAGAACAATTCGCAAGAGAGCACGCGCAAATGCTCAAGGTAAGCCCGACACTCGCCCAGAAGTGGTCAGTAACGAAGTACGTCTACCTTTCCGGGTAGTCCAAGTAGATTTGCACTACTTACTCAAGAGTTTATGGTTTTGTATTGCTTCTACGTCTGATTATCAGGTTTCGCATTTTAGGCATAACTATAAGCCCACAATACTTACTTGGAAATCGCTAGGTATACTCGCACTAGACGTTACTTTAGAGGTGGAAAAGTATAGTAGGTCGGAATAGTACCAGGGCAAGTAGTTTGAAAAAGTAAATTTGGTCCAAGGTCCGCAAATTTTTAGCACTGATCGGGGTTTACACTACAATAGGTGTAATTTTTCGAACATAAATTCTGTCGCCATGGCACAGGGGCTATTTTCCCCAGTTGGTATGACGATTTCACTCATAACGTTGATGCAAATTCAAGGCGTGCAGTTAGACACCACATTTCAACATATTTTGTCTTAGCCAATATTGTGTGTATCAATGCACGATGTGGTATCTACCACAACGTCTAGAATTCATAGTGGGTCACCATATTATGCATTGATAAGCTGAATATTGGCTAGCACATAAAATATATCGAAAAGTGGTGTCTACACTGCCTAGCTGCACGCCTTGAATTTAGAGTCTATCACCCAACACTACTTTTTACTTTACTTAATCCTAAATCTAAAAGTATGTTGCCTTTCTTAAAAAAACTACTGAGTACACGTGGAAGTATAGTCTAAAATATAACAACCTGAGTAAGCTGTGCACGTAGGTAAAACCTATTATTGAATACTAAGAAAAAGCGAAAGTACTTGCATGGTTACTGACCGCATCCGCACTTGGCCACTTACCGCCGTTCGACTGCGACTCAAGCAATAATCGCGCTCGCTTACTTTTTCAGTTGCAACACACGTACTTACAAACCGCTATTCTGCGAGAGCTTTCAACATTCGCTCCTGCGGCCATGCCGAGTCCGCTGTACTCGGTCCTGCGCAAGCACAGGCACGCCGTCTCGGAGCCGGCGGGTTATATCGGCAATCCGTTTTTGAACAAATCATCCCCCAGTATCAGCGAACGCCCGTGCCTTTACCCGGACAGCGGAAAGAAAACGAATTGTAAAAAATCGTGTAGCGAACAAGTAAAAGACGAGGGTGCGCAGTTACATAACAGTGGACGCGGCAGATCGTCGTTGCGGCAGCGTAACGCACCGAACCTGAAGTCTGATCGGGGGTTAGTGGACTGCTCTGATACGGGATTAGATCACGCAGATGATAAAGTCAACAGCAATACGGAAAATCCCGCTTCTAACGAAGTCGATTCGCCTTCAGAAGGCTACCACTCGCAACAATCATCGGGGTCACCGACCCCTTCGTCGGAGCGGTCTTCCTTGCATTTTCCAGAAGGCGAAAATCAAATATCGGCTGCTCTGCCTTCCCCGCAAACCACAGGGTGTCCCGTAAACAGCCCGGGAAAAACCATTTTAACTAAAGTAGTCGACGTTTGAGACGCGATGCAACCTTTTCTTGATATCTTTTCTTCCTATGCGGTCACCTTGCCAGACTTAGTGACAATTTCACGGTTTTTAACCCTCTCTATTTCAGACACATGTATTTTCGTATCGAATTTACATTTTCGTATGGTAACGACAGTATTGCGTTTGGCACGTTCTTTTTACTTGTAATCTACCGCGAATCTAACAAGGTGTATAGACACATTAACACGCCCGTCATGTATCAAATTTCGATGTATCCCGCGTGCGCCTTGATAATCTCGTGTATCGACCTGCTATGCATCACAAATCTCCCTGAGCAGCGACTGACCATGCGCGATTGACGACGAAGCAGTACGGTGATTGATTGAAGCATTTGTAAGTCTTAGATTGATGTCATCAATTCCTTTACTATTTTCAGACTGTGTGCGCATTATAAAAATATTTAATGATCATCTGTTTGGAATATACACCAGTTCGAGCTTGCCTAATGATTTGCTTACAAGTTCGGTTTTCTTAATGTTTCCTTCCTGTTTGAAAGTTCCATGCTATTTTTGTTCATATATTATTTTTAATATTCCAAATCTTGCGGCATAATTACGGTAGCTCTTCACATATAGTGAACTACTGGACGAGAGCAGAAAAGTTTATGCAGAAATGGGTTGAGAAGAGAATATAGCATACTCTCGACTATCGGAATTGCCTTCGCACGACGGGGTGATCGGTTGTAGTTGTGGCGAACCGCTGAGCGATGTAGACCAACGATAACAATTCGCCATTGGGAATATTTTTGCGACGACAGGAATACGTATATGTTATGTATAGAGGAGTTGGACCATGTTGTTACCTCCGAAGAAAGGTGTCGCAACTCAAAAGATCACTCACACGTACCACAACCAATTAAAAGAGAAATGCTTTTGGTGGGATGCGCAGGATTGCCAATTTGCATTTATTCACGGGGCGTTATATTGATTGCACCTGCTCGTCGCATTTGTGCCGCGGGTCCATCTCGAGCGATCTTTGGCCAAGGTTTTATCACTGGCGATCTTTCTGGTATCGCACTTCGTGTAGGTCAAGACTTATCGGCCTTGGTGTGTCTCTTTGGCGCCGAAAAGCTGGTGTTTCATAATCCCGCAACCACAGGCGGCATACACGAATACGGTTAGTCAATTCTGTATCCCATGCGTATTTTTATTTAATTTTTCGGCCCTATTTTTTATTTTAATTCATCAACAAATTGTATATCGCGTGAAGAAAAATTTCAAGTTGAATAGATCTGCTCAAAAATACTTCAACGAATATTAATAATGAGAAAATTCGAAAGTATTTTGGAAAGGAAAAGGAAAGGACGTAGTTTATTTTTGTCTTTGATGTTTTTTGCGGCATATAGCCCCTTTCGCCCCTCCTCTAATGTGACGGCATTGCGGTGGTTCTTTCAATTACCTACTACTACGTCGAATATCTATTTATAAAATTGTGGATAATTCGTTTTGCAATGAGAAAATGTGGTAATTATGATTACGGCGATTTTTTGACCTAAAAACGGAAGACTAACAGCCCTGACTAAGCTGTGTATGTGTATCAATTTCAAGCACAGCAAACAAGATATACCCCCCTAGAACACGGTTGAAAGGTAGCGATGTTAATTTACGCAGGTTAGCAAAATTAATCAGAGACCCGTCATTTTGTCACATAGACAGCGCGACCCTGGTTAAATCAAACCATATCAGGATTACGGCTGATATGACATTATACTAAATCATTGAAACTATGTATAGGCCTAATGTATATTCTATACCGATTGCTAGAATGGCTCATGATCAATGTTCCCTCTAAGCTGCGCACGTGCGCAAATGCGCTGAAACGGTCTCTGCGCACAGAAAATCTACGCCGCGCACAAAAAATCAGAAATGATGTTTTTTTATAGTTGTTGCGCACTGTTGTCCAATGGACCACGCCGGCGCACAGATTCGTGAAAATTGAGATGGAACATTGCCAGGGCCAAATAGTGTTATCACAGAAGTCTGAAATAGAGGTACAAGTGCGCCCCGCAAAGGTAACTATTGCGCTCCGTGAAGAAATTAGAGTTCACAATCACCTGCGCCTCACGGAAGATATTTTTTTTGTATGGCCTCGTACACGTGAGCGATACTGACATCATTTAAATAGCGCATTAGTTTCATAAATAACAATGGGCTAGCTCGAAGTTAATCTGCCAGAAACTAACGAATGATAGTCTTCTTCGCGTGGCATGAACATTGCGTAAGATTTACTCAGGATCGTAACTTTCGCACCCCAAACCCCCCAATTGGAGGGGCCGAGCTCGAAGGGGGTCGAAAATTATTTGGAGAATTAACATAAATCATGATGTATTTTTTGAAATTTTTCAGGATTTTTTTCGCGCTCCGCGCGTTTCATTGTTGTAAGATATCTGATTATTGGGTACCCTTTCCCAACAAAAATTAGGCATGATTTATAAAAATGGGCAGTTGGGCGTCGGCCATTACCGCACCATGACGCGCCAAGACATATGAAGTTAAAGGCTACGTAACATGCGAATCCAAGAAGTGCGCCAGAACGATCAGCAGCGAGAAAACCTTGGGCGCAAAAGACTGCCCCGGTGCTGACCGAAAACTTCGATATCTACAAATATATGTGTAATTGTCCATGTCCATGGGCGCTTAAATGGCTGGCGACGAATGTTCCTGTCCTGGCGATCCGAGTCCCACAACAAGACAAATGCCATATCGAGGGAACATTATTTTCCAGTTAAGAAATACCAATTTGAAATCGTGTACGTCTTTTACTTTAGTACGTTTTGGCGATTTCAATATCTTTTGACATAGCAGATAGGGAGTCACGAAATAGCATCATGTAACGAAGTCATTATATCAACGGGTACGCCCGAAGATGTTTTATTATTATTTAGAGGGCCTATCTATTCCAACACACCTCACTGGATCAGCTCTACCGGTAAATCTGATTATGTGAGCAGGGAGAGGATAAAAATTGACAGCAATATATATGCAATTCCCGATCATATTGGCCGATGCAATCATGAATTATAGAATTTTTTTCGCGCTTCGCGCGTTTAGGGACGCTACTACTAAATGGGCACCCAATGTACATGATAAGTAGGGCCTACCGGAAGAAGCCTAGAGCCGTAGGGGGGTCTGGGGGGCCAAGCCCCCCAGTAGTTTGTTTTATCACCCTATTGGAGGGTGATTGCGCACTGTTGTCCGAGGGCATGCGCAGTGAGTTGGCGTGTTTGCGCAGACTCTTGAAAAATTAGAGGGAACATTGCTCATGATGTATCATCGTGCCCCACCTTTTCTTATTCAGGGCTCACCATGCAATAATGAGAGAATATGGAAGTACGAGTAGTGGGTCGAACACATGGTGCATTCGGTAAAAAAACGAGGTGCGGCAGTTAC